>PVJI01002735.1:0-138888 GCA_004026765.1 Micronycteris hirsuta | reverse complement strand
GTGTGTGGGCCCCAGGGGTTATGTGGGTGAGCAAGACGCCATCACGGGGAATGGCCAATGCGGCTCACGTGATCAGAACAATGAAAATTTAATGACACTTATGGTAAGGGCCATGAGGGGAAAGTGTAGGGCGCTGAGTTTGGGGTGGCCCAGGTAGCCTTTTGGAGGAACTGATGGTTAAGCTGAGATCAGGGATGATAGTTGGAGGAAGGGAGGGTTGGACAGGGAGAATAAAGAATGCAGAGGCTCCGGGTGGGAAGGAGCGTGGGTTTGTCCAGGGACGGAAAGGGAGGGGTGGAGGCAGGGCAGAGAGACATGGAAAGAGGAGCCTGGAGGGGGTGCCGAGCCTGGGCAGGAGACCCCCGGGTGGCGGCCACTGACAGGCGCCATGCAGAGAACGATGTGCCCAGGCTGCAGTGGCTTCTACAGGGGACAGGTGGGACCGGGAGACCAGTTATGAGGCTCTGTGGTCGTCCAGGCAAGAGGTGATGCTGGCTCGGATGAAGAGTGGAGGGATGCATTTTGGAGACAGTCAGGGGTGAATTAAGTGGGGAGGGGCTGAGGGAGAGGGAGATGCCATGATCGATCCCCAGGGTTCTGGCATGAACAGTGGGGGACAACCTCAGAAATGACCACAGCACTAAGGGGACAGTGGGGGCGAGTGTTAGCAGGTCACCCTGCTAGCAGTTTGGGGGAAGATTTTTTTTTTAACAGGGCTGGGATTTGCACAGTGTCCGCCTCTCTCCTCAGAGCAGGAGGGATGGGTTGGTGGTCAGAGAAGGTTGGCCAGTGCTTCAGGGGAAAGAACAATTTGGGGTTCTGCACCGAGAGGCTGGGACTCCACTGGGTTTCTGGTTTCCAGATACTAAAACAATGTCATCAGCACCCTGATCTAATGAGAGCACTAGGAGCGCGCGCGTGTGTGTGTCCATGTCCCTGTAAGTGGCTTTGGAGCAGGAGAGCCTGCCACTTTAACAGCTGGAGCAGCCCCTGCAAACCACCTGTGTCATTACCACTGAGGCGAGAAGTCTCTGGCGGCCCCACTGCCCTCCTCGTCTTTGCCGTGTGAACTGAGGACGGTGGTTCAATGCGAAGTTTAGGAGGAAACGGGGCCCCTGGGGAGGAGACACTGGGGAAGATGTCATTACAGCCGAGCAGCTGTTAGGATTTGGCCTGGGGGCTGGGAAGGAATAGTATGTAAGAGGCAGCCAGGGGAGGAAAGGACCTCTTGCTCCGGGACCAGGGACTGGTGTTGAGTCATCACCTGGCGCAGCAGAACCGGAAGCCGTGATGTGCCCTCCTGGTGCCACATCTTGGAGTTCACACTTGTCTTGTGTCCCCCACACTGTGTGTGCACCCTCTTGTCTTGTTCCCCAGCTTTCTAGTCTCTCCACTGCCCTGGGAAATCCTGCAAATGCATTAAAAGGGACATGTGCTGGGAGTGGTTACACAAGCGCTGTGCATCGGGGGTCGGCGAACTTCCTGTCAGGGGCCCGTGTTGGGTTCCTGTTGCTGCTGTAACAAGTTGACACAAATTTAGTGGCTCAAAACAATGCGCATGTATTACCTGACCATTCTGTGGGTCAGCAATTCAAACGTTCAGGTGTTGGCTCGGCTGCATTCCTTTTTCTTTTTCTTTTTTTATTGTATTTCTTTCCATTACCATTTAGTCCCCTTCTACACCCCCCTGCTCCAGTTAGCATACTGCTGTCCACGTCTGTGAGTCCTTTGTCCTTTTGGCATTCCTTTTAGAGGCTCCGGGGGAGAATCTCTTTCCTTGCCTTTTCTAGCTTCCGGAGGCTGCTTGAATTCCTTAGCTTGTGACCCCTTCCCTCACCGTCAAAGCCAGTAGTGTAACCTTTAAATCTCTCTCTCCCCACCTCTCTCCCACTCTCTCTCATCCTTTGACCTTTTCTTCCTTTGTCATATTTCTTCCTGCCTCCCTTTTATAAGGACCCTTGCAATACATTGGGCCCTGTGGTAATCAGGATACTCTTTCCATTTCAAGAGCGTAATTACACATTTGGGGTTCAGGACGCGGACGTCTTTGGGGGCGGCATTTTTCTGCCTACCACAAGGCCAGACAGTCGATATTTTAGGTTTTGCAGACCACACACTCTGTCACAACGGCTAAACTCTGCCGTTGCAGAGCAGGGTGAGAGCAGGAGAGACGGAGTGCTGGGCGGGCACGCTGTGTCCCGATAACGCGTCCTTCGTGGACGCGGAAGTAATTTCCCGTAATTTTCACATGTCACAAAGTACTGTTCCTTCGATTTTTTCAAGCACTTAAAAACATGAAAAAAAAAACATCCTTAGCTCATGGGCTGTACAAAAACCAGACAGTGGCCTGGATTTGGCCGCTGCCCCCTGCTCTAGATGCACAACTTCCTTTAGCATTTGGAATGCCCCTGGCCAGTGGGCGCTGTTACCATCACTCCCGTCCTGCCGAAGGTTAGTGAAGTGAAACAGCTCGCCACATGCTGCACGTCGGCAGACGGGGCTGCTGTCACGAGAGCTGGTGCTTTTGGCCGCTGCCCCCTTGGCTGGGCCAAGCCAGCCGTGTGTGTGCTTCTCCCAAATGTGGGCATTGTTTTCCCAGGAGACTCAGGAAATCTGGGTTTGCCTCCTTTTAAAACCCCTGGACCCTGCTGTTACCACGTGCAAAGCGAATCTGGAAAACTTCTCACCGAGAGAGACATGTACAGGTGTTCCAGGAAGACTGCCAGGGCTCGGGTGCCTGTACTCTCTTGTCTGGGGGTCGGAGGCACGGGGACCGAGCCCAGGCCCGTCTGCTGTGTGGCAGTTTGCCACCTCCCAGGAGCGAGGGAGTCTGTCCTCGTGGCAAACGCTGCCGCCATAAGCAAAGGATGCTCTATTTTCTCCCTTCCTATATTTTTGGGCATAGGAACATCTGAAGGTTGTTGGAAATGGCCTTTGGGGTTTTGTGAAGGTGAGCTCATCAGGTTTGCAAATTCCTGGGCCTGGCCAGAAATGCATGTGAGGCCCTGTGGCTGGGTTTCTCCCCATGGGCAGAGCTATGGATCCAGGAACCCTCCCCTGCGGAGGGGGACCTGGGTAGCCCAGGCTGTCCTGGAACCTGGGTTGGGGCTTGCTGGCCATCTTCTCTCTGGCTCTCTCCTGTCGCCCGGTCTCATTCCTTTCATTATGGTTCCCACGAGCAGCTCCCTCTGCCCGGATGGCTCATCCTTCATTTCTTCAGCTAGGTAGCTGGCCCCCTGGCCTTCAGATCTCAGTTCTCTGACACCTCCTTAGAGGAGCCCTCCCTGCTCAGGTTTGCCTGAACACAGGCCCTTGATGGTACAGCTACCTCTCCCTTCATAGTATTTATCAGAGATGGCCATTTTATGTTTATTTGTGCTTCCTTGATTAATTCCTGTCTCCCCACTGGACTTCAAGTTCCAGTAGTGACTCCAGAAGGCAGAGGCTGTGCCCAATTTGGACTCACTCCCCACTGAGTCCCCAGTAGACTAGCACGGTGCCCTTGCATATTAGTAACTCAGTAAACATTTGACAGACGAATAAACATGTGACCTTTAGCAAGTATGTTCCTCACTCTAAAATGGTGCAATTGTATCTCCTCTACTGACCTCAAGAGAAAGTTGAGAATTACATTTGAGCTCTCTGAGGGCAACACACATGCGTGTGTAAGGGATTACCCATGGTGGAACGTTCAGTCCTACAGAGCAGAGATATCCTGACGCCCCTTACGCCAGCCCATGCTCGAGTTCAGAGAAGGTGGTTCGTCTTCACGTGAGCTGACGTACAGTGGCAGGGATAGAGCCCAGCCTGCCTGACTCTTAGGTCTGAGCCCCGGCACCACCTGTCTCTCAGCCCTCTGATGGGGTGTGTGCACTTGGCCCCTGGGCACCTCATGCCTCCTGGGATGGCCCATTGCCTCTGCACGCAGATCCCCCGCCCAGGGGCTGTCTGCCTGGGCTGCTCCAGCTGTGGGGGTCCCTGGCTTCATACCGCACTGTCTAGGATCTCTGGTTGCTTCTACCCCAGAGATCTCTGTCCCAGGCAGAGACACAGGCATCGTCACCCTGTGAGGCTGTACAAGTTATTAAGATGAGGAACGTTGAAAGGTTAGATTTATGACAGCCAACAGTGGATTATGAAGAATAATTTATCAAATGTCAGCGCCTGCAGCCTACAATTTACAGAAGGTTTGCTTAAGCTGAGGAGATCTGATTGGACTGCCCCCTCCCCCATCTCTAATGAATGACAGATCTAATGGATGGCTTCCCAGGCTGGCCAGCCACACTGGGTGTTTATCTGCTTTTTTATTAATCATTATTATCACAACATTTCCACAGAATCCCTCCTCCCACAGCTCTCGAAGTGCCCAGCACCAGGGGGACTCCTCTGGCCAGCTTGAGGGAACTGTAGCCACTTTTGGTGGGGGTGTTTTAACTATCCTGGAGCATCTGGAAGGCCCAAAGTCCCCTCACCAAGAAGAGGTTAGGGAAAAATGAAACTCATCTCCATTTGATCATTAGGAAATAGCACTTATTATGTGTCAGATGCCTTGGATGCAGTGCTGAGCAAAAATAGAAGTCTATATAGTTTAGAAGGGAGGAGGGAGATTCAGCAAATTCAAACCAAGGCAAAAGTGCAGTTGTGGACTTGCCCTTAAGGGGGGGTACGTGAACTCTGGGAGGCTTCCTTGAGGAGGTGACAGTTGAGCCATGATTTGAAGGATGAGTAGGAGTTACTTGAATGAGGAGGAGGGAGAAGAGCCTCTGGACACAGGGGACAGCACGTGCAAAGGCCCTGCAGTGGGCAGGGAGGGAGTGTGCTGGTGGTGGAAGAGGCCGAGAGAGCTGGAGTCAGCGGGGGAGATGGGTCAGGAGAGGGAGGCAGGGTCAGGGCCTGTGGGGCGTGTTAAGGATTTTGGCGCCCAGGAAGCTGGTGAAGAGGTTTGAGCAGAGGGAAGTGACGTGTTCCGTACACTCACCAGTGTGTGGAGGTCGGCTTAGAGGAGAAAGGAATGCAAGTGGGCGGGTCAGTTAGGAGGCCGTTGCCGTCTCTGGGTAAAGGAGGATGGTGGCCCCTACTCACTGGCAGGATGGAATGAGAGCCTGGAACTGCTGACCCTGTCCAGTGCCCTTTCCATTGGACCACGCTGCCCTCTTCCTGGAGGCATCAGAAGGGCACCTGCTCCTGCTAGTTTAGGGGGTCTCCTATAGGCTGTACTCTGGACACATTATGTGTGTTGTTTCCTAAAACAGCTCTGTGAGGTGGCTACTGAAATGCCCATTCTACAGAAGAGAAAACTGAGATACAGAGGGGTTACATAACTGCCCGAGCTGGGACACCCAGGGAGCCAGAATTTGAGCCTGGGCGTTTGACCAAGGGCTTGCGTCCGAATAAGTCTGCCCTAATGGTCTCAGGTTCTGCTGCTGGCCCCTTCCTTCCTTCCTTCCTTCCTTCCTTCGTTCCTTCCTTCCTTCCTTCCTTCCTTCCCAGCCTGGCAGTAGCAGCACCTGGTAGCTCTGCAGAACAGACAGTGTGATCTCTCCGAACCTCAGAGAGAACAGAAGCTCCGTGGAAGACAGGGTCTGCATGTTCTCGAGCTGTTACTGTCATTATTATTTTTATTATAATAAATTGCTGTGAGTGGGAAGCTGGGGGGTGGGGTACTCCCACATTGAGGCAGGGCAGCTGTGGCGTGGGGAGAGGGAGAGACAGTCGATGACTGTCCCCTCCCCGGGCCCCCCAGGGTCTACATGGTGATATTGGAGGGTTGGGTGAAGCAGCCCGGGCAGAAGTCACTGTCTCCAGCAGGCCTGCTGAAATGCAGGTGTGTTTTATAGAGGCTGCTGCCTTCTGCGGGACTGAGGTCTGCTCGTGGCCAGGGACTGTGTGTTTTGTTGGCCCACGTGCCTAGTGTGGTTCCCACCATGTGGTATTTTTCTAGCCTGCAGTAAGTACAGAGTGGGGCAAAAGTAGGCTTACAATTGTTTGTATGGAAAATAATACAATGATTAATACATAATACAAGAATAAACTCTGTGCTTCATGTACTCACAACTGTGAACGTACTTCCCCCACCCTGTGTTTGTTGACTGGCTGAAGCTCAGGAGTGGCAGATTGGTTTCATTTCCTACGCTGGTCACTTGATAGTGGCTACCAGGACCTCTGTGTTGAGAGAGATTCTAGGGCCCAGCAGAAAGGAATGCTGGGATTGGGAGGTCTGGCATGGGTGTGATGGGGTGTATGAATTAGCCGTTGCTGCATAACAGATTACCCCAGAACTTAGCATCTTCACACAACAAACATTTGCTCCCTTAGTTTGTGTGGGTCAGGTTCCGGCTCAGAGTCTCCTGGGGGGACAGTGAGGTCGTCCACCGGGGCCATGCCCTCCTGCGTGGGGGCCTGGGTGGGGAAGGAGTGCTGCTGCCAAGGTGGCCCACTGTTGGCAGGCCGCCTGGGCTCCTTCCCACCTGCGTGCTCCACGGGCTGCCCGAATGCCCTCAGGGCCCGGCAGCATGCTTCCTCTGGAGCCAGTGATCTGAGAGAGGTCACAGTGACAGTCGCAGAAGTCGCACGGTACCCTTCCTCCACACGCGGTTTGTGAGGAGGGGCACTGAGTCCGGCTCACATGCAAGCGGCAGGCACAAGCAGGAGCATTTAAACACTTAGGAACACCCTTTAAAACTGCCACAGAGGGAACAAGAGAGCATGTGCCACCCATCTGCTGTCCCTGTCAGGTGTTGCCGCAGGAAGTACAGGAATGACTTCCTGTCTCCTTATTTTGGGCAGAGAATGGACCCTGGCCAGTGTTTTCTGCTCTTAAAAGCACCCCTAAACACACACACATGCCCCTAAAAATCCAGACCATAGAATGCTAGAGAAACTTTTTTCCTGATTATTTTTCCTTTTTTAGACAAGGACATCGATATATTTGAATCATGGGCCGACAGTAATTAAAACGCACATAACTAGTCATTTTAAAATGCAGTTGTTTTACTTAATTGATTTTGCCGCCAGACCCAGAGGAAAACGAAAAGGACCCGGGGAGAGAGAGCCTTCGAAGGGGAGACAGGTTGCCGTGAGTGGCTGGAGGCAGCCGAGGGCCCGGCTTGAATCTAATTGCTGCCCGCCTGCAGTTTGTTTCTGCTAATGGTTTTCCGCGGGAAGGGCTGGGGGACCAGGCCTCACTGGAGGGGGGTGTCGTTTGTTTCAGCCACATGGGGGGGTGTAATTCTGCTTTCAGGACAGGGTCTATTTTTCCTTACTATCTATCAGCTTAAAGCACTTTCACTGAACACTTCGAATCAAGGTTCCATTTAGAGATACTTTATTCATATTTAATTACAGGCTGTAGCACCCATCTTTAATTACCTTTTTTATAAGCCAGCAAGGAACATCCACTAGCAATTGATTACTGTGTGTGTGTGTGTGTGTGTGTGTGTGTGTGTGTGTGTGTGTAAGCACAGGAGGGTATGGGCGTGTGACTTGCTCCTGACAGAGCAGGGTGGCGGTAGGCAGGCCCGGGTGGGGTGGGGTACCTGCCCGACAGGCTCCCTGTGCGGAGTGAGTGGTGCACCCTCCCATGCTTCTCTTTACTTCCACTGGTCAGATTGGGCATTTGGACAAGCGTTCAGAGCTGGGCCTTGTTCAGGGTGCTGAGCTGGTTTGGGTGCCTCCATTCCCTAGTGGGAGCAGGGAATTATGGGAGGCCCCCCATCTTATCCCCTGGGGATGTGGCAGACCAGGCTTCATCTACCCTGCAGATTGGGATGCTTGCCTCAGCCCTTTCCTTTCTTCACCTCCCCTTGGTATACTCTTGGCAGCTATTTTTGTCACACAGCCCTAGTGATGCCATGTCACTCTTTGGTTGCAGTGACTCTACAATGTCCTTGCAATGACACTGATTTGAAGACTGGTCGTGCTTCTCAGAGAATGAGCCGATATTCCCAGGTAGTGAGGTCCGATCACTCCCAAGTCCTTTTGCAATGGGGAGACAGGCCATTCTAACTGTCTGGGAGGGGGGGTCCTAGTCCAGAGTTCTTGGCACTCCTTTAGGAACTCCCAGGGGTTTTCAAAGGAACTTAATGTTGGTCTCATTATGTAATGGCCAGAACATTGCTAAGTTTTACCTCCCCTCAATTCCTGGATCCCTATCCCAGCAAGAGGGTGGAGAGAGGATGGCACTCATAGTTACTGAGCCTCTTGGGAGTTCTGGGCACCGTGCCTGTGTTTCTTTAATTTATCCCAGCTGGGGTGAGAACATACTGTATCAGTCAGGGCCCCCTTAGTTGTGTGTGACAGAAAAGAATTCAAACTGCCTTAAGCAAGAAACAAAAACCAAAACCAAAAATCAAAAACAAAAACAAATGAAATTATAGGGTGGGTGTTCAGGCATGGCTAGATCAAGGGGATCAACCACTGTGATAAGGATTTACTCTCTCTGTCTCTTGGCTTTGCTTTCCTCTTTGTTTCTACTGTGTGACCCCTGGTATCTCTAGGCTTCAAGTTCAATTTTAGCAGAAAGAAAGAATCTCTTCTTCTACAGTTCAAACAAAAGGAAAACAATTGAGTCTGATTGGACCAAATGGGTCATATGCCTATCTCAGAACCAATCAGTGTGACCCAGGGTATTTAGGGTTCTGACTGGCTAGGTCTGGGTCTCACACCCACCCTGGGGCAACAGGTGGAGTCCACCTAGGTAAACACCACACGTGACATGTGCTTTTACATTTGAGGCCTTTGGATTAGCAGAGTGTGAGAGCAGGAAGGTCCAGCCATTCAAAAGGAAGAAGAGGTTCATCTAGTTCTTCTCCAATGGACAGAATAATGGATTCATTCCTTCATCAAATCTTTGTTACCAACTCCTTCTAGCCCTGTTCTAGGTGCAGGGAATTCAAAGCAAACAAAATAGACCAAAGTCCCTGCCCACTGGAAGCTGATATTCTAATGAAGTGTATGTGGATGGTGGCCTTTGTATTCTGTTAATCCGAGGTCCAGGATAAAAGGTCTTGTGCAGAGAGACCCAGGGTTTGGGGGTGGATGACGGGGGAAGAATATGGCTGCCAGGGGGCCTGAACTCATAAAGGAGGGAAAAAGATGGGCGCATGGTTCGGGAGGAAGGGAGAAGTAGGCACTGGGCAGGGCACAGATAAAAACCCAATGAGGAAGAAGAGGGCAAGGAAGTCAGTCTGTACCCATCTCTCATGACAGTGAAGTGAGCCCCTCCCATGTTGCCTGGACCTTTGGCCTCTGCAGGATGTTGATAAATGGGATGGAGTTTAGTGAAAGCTAAAAAAAATGATGACAGGGCTGGAGGGAGTGATTTATGAGACAAGATTAGCAGAGTGGCAGCGCAGCCTAGCAGATGGGGAGGGGGTGGTGGCCGTGGGTCATGTGACTTTGGAAGTCCATGGAGAGGGGGTGCCTGAGGGGCTGGGTGTCTCCTGCCGAAGGGGACAAGGGGAGGCAGGGGCACAGACTGAAGAGGCCTCGGCCTGTGAGCTGGGGCATGTGTGAGGGGGAGGGGAAGCGTGTGCCTGCACACTTACATCTGCACAGGTGTGTGTGTGAATGTCTGGGCTCTGCAGAGTTGGCAGGCTATCCAGGGACTTCATGAAATGGAGAGGATGAGAATTTCAGCCTTGGTCAGTCTTGCAAAAGCCTTTTGGGGGCCTCCTTCCCATCTGGTAGAATATTTATATCTGGACCATGTAGGTGTGAACACTCAAGCCAGAAAGACTTTTTCCTTCAGGAAAATCAGTATGGCATTTCCGAAAGGGAAGGAGAGAAGGCAGAAGGGAAGAGAAGATGGAAGAATAAAAGTATGTGTTCCATTTCGTAGAGGAAGTGAGGCGCAGAAGGAGCAGGGGATCTGCCCCAGGCTGCCTGTGGGTGGCGTTGCAGGTGAGGACTGAGGACAAGGCTTGGACCCGCAGGCCCGGGATAGAATCTCTGCCAGGTGGCTGGGCTGAGAATGGGCTTGGGGACCCCTGTTGAGGCTGCTGTTCAGGCCGGAACAAGAGGTGGTATGGGGTCTACAGCCTCCCGCCAGGGTCCCTTGAGCTCTCTAGGTTGGTGGGGTTAGAAATCTTCCATCCGACCCCTGTCTTGGGTTGCCCTGGGTTCTGTAAGCTTTTGATTACATCCATTTGTGAGAGCCTTGGAGACACAGTGGTGGGTAATTAAATGGGTGGATTATGCGCAGTTCTAAATATTCTAGATAGCGTTTCTTTGGCCTTAAGTTGGAGGTGCTCAGAACACCTTAGCACCTAAGGTGAGAACACACCTTCCACACCTGTTTTCTGACTCTCTCCATATGCCTGGTATGAATATCTGTGGCGGCAAAGGGCCCAGGCAGGGAGCTGGGCTGGCCTACAACTGACAGAGCAGAAACTCTGTCGTGGGCGCGTTGGGTGGCACTGGCTCTGTGTCACCCTCCTGGCCCCTCTCACTGAATTGAGTCCTCTTAATTGTTCCATACTCTCTCTACTCTTGACAGATCCATGATTTGTTCGTGAGCTTTGACGAAACCCCTCTGGGGGCTGCCTCCCTGGCACAGGTCCATAAGGCAGTGCTGCATGATGGTCGGACGGTGGCTGTGAAGGTCCAGCACCCGAAGGTACAGGCGCAGAGCTCGAAGGACATTCTCCTGATGGAGGTGAGGACCTGCCCCTTTCACCTCCCTGCATTTTCATTCTACGTTTCCCTGCAACCCAGGCAGCGCCGGTGCAACTGGCTCAAGGCTGGTGGGTAGATGTGTGCCTTTGAGCAGCAGAGTGCCTTGAGACCATGACAAGTGAAGTTTTATGCCAACGCTGCGACCAGGAGACCCTATGGCTGGGTTGGTCACTTCTTGATCTGTTCCTGGAACTGCATTAGATGGTCTCAGAGCACACTGAACAGCACTGGGGCCAAGGGGACCTCAGGAGAGTGTTGTAGAAATGAGACAAATCAAAGGTGATTTCCTCAGGGATAGAAAAGTTACCTCTTAGTTTGTGAAATTATAACAAAAGAGAGCATGTGGACAGCCAAGGGATATAAAAATGACAGGCAGATCAGAAAGAAATATTTATGCAGATTTCATGTGCACCTGTCTGATATGCTTTGAACGAGCAAATGTGCATGCGTAGAAATGGCCCTCGGAAAAGCTCTAGTGGAGACTGTGTCTCTGGACATTGGACGTTTCTAGCTCTGTGCCCAGAACAAGGGAGGGGCGTTGAGCCAGCCACGGCTTGGGCGGGAGCCAGCACCCTCCATGAGAGGTCAGCAGTCCATTTAAGCTGCCAGCATGTCCGTCTCCTTCCTTTTCTCTTTGCTCTTCCTTTGCTCCCTTTCCTCGTTTTGGACTCTTAGCTTATTCTTTCAACTCTGCCTAAACTTAACACCGTCACTGAATGTCTCTTCTGCATCAGGTGAATGAGCAACGTCTTCTTCCCCGGGGAATTCCTTGTGTAGTGGGGCAGCAGGTCTCAGTGCAGACAGCCACAGTGTGGGGGCAGGAGCCCCGTCCAGGGGGTGTCTGTGAAGTGCCGGGAGCACTGTGCCTGAACTTATGAGGGCATCGAGGGGGCTTCGCCGGGGAGGCCATGAGACAGCTGGGCAGGGGAAGGGTGGCCTAGCCTGTGGAAAGGCCCCCGGTCTTAGAGGAGGAGGTTAGAGAACTTTCACTGGTTCACATGATATGAGCTGGAATGGTAGCGGGGGAGGTGCTGAGAAGGTAGTCAGGACAGAATACAAGGCAAGAGGACCTTGTATTCTAGGCTCAGGCATGGAGAGGTACACGTAATAAATACATATTTACTACGGAACTGAGCTGATCCGATTTCCTCTTGTTGGTAAGGATGTCATGATCAGATGTGCATCAGAAATAAAAATCTGTTGGCTGCCCAGAGGGTGTATCTGAAGGAAGAAGGACTGAATGTAGCTAGGGAGACCAATTGAGGGCTGCTCCAGTGGTCCGAGAGAGAAATAGTGATGTGAACCAAAGCAGGGTAATGGGGGTGGAGGAGAGGGGTGGGTTCAAGGGATAGCGTCGTCTGTGCCCAGCTTTACGGGGTGTGGGGGGGCAAATACTGGTATGAACAAGAAGGAGGAAACTAAAATAATCTGTGGGTTTTTGGCTTAAAAGTTTAGATTCTTTTAACCATATGTGTCAGTCTGAGTCCAGCTGGGAAGAAAGAAACTGCTCTGGGTATTTCAGGGGGAGTTTGAAAGAGAAAATGGGGCTCACAGGGGATGGAATTGCTGGGAAACCCAGCAGATTGTGAGACAATCCCCAACAGCAGGAAGCTACCCTCAAGGTGCAGGGGTAAAGAACAGGTGGATTTTGGAGGCCAGGAGCTGGGGCCCCTGGCGGAAGCTGGGCCCATGGTGAGCTGGCCTGATGGGAGATGTCACAGGTGTCACCTGGTATTGGCCACAGATGCTGTTTGAGGTAGCAGGTTTTCACCTTCTCCTGCCCCCCAGTGTTACAGCAATGTGGCCCATTGGCCAAACCTAGCTGGCAGCCAGTTGGCAGGGCAGCCTGGAAAATGTAGTTTTTTTAAACGAGAGTAGTGGGGTTGGAATGGATTTCACTTTCAGAGCAAAGTGAAATGGTGATGGACCAACAGTGTCGGGTAAGAGAGTGCTGTCAAGAGTTTTGGACTGGGAAAGTTCTGTCCGTCTACAGATTTGGGATTTATCAACAAGGAAACTCATGGAGCTGAATCTGGGGGAGTAGCTGAGATCATGTAGAAGTCACATAGAGTGAAAACAAGAGGTGAGGAAAGAACTCGGAGGAGCGTCGCCTTTCGGGGAACGCGCCTGGGAGGATGGAGCGGTGAACCCAGGGCTGAGCAGAGAGCACTGTTACCGAGGACTGAGTCATGAACCACCTCAAACTGTAGCGGCTTAGAACAACAGTCCTGCGTTTTGCTCATGAATCTGCTATCCGGCAGGGCTTGGTGGAGACGCTCACCTCTGTTCTGTGCATCGCTGGCTGGGTGGTTTGACTGGACCTGGAGAATCCATGTCAAGGTGGCTCCCTCACGTGGCTGGCCAGTGGGTGCTGGCTGTTGGCCAGGAGCTCAGCTGGGGCTTTGGGCCATGGCCTCAGATCTTTTCCATGTCAGCCACTCCGTGGCCGTGGGGCTTTCCTGTCAGTGTGGTGGCCAGGGTCTCAGAGCGAGTGTCCTAAGAGAATGAGGCTGAAAGTACGTCACAGGTTTGTGGCCATGCCTCGGCGGTCATGTAGGTTACCCCTCCTTCCTCCTTTGGCGAGAGCAGGAGTCCCACAGGCCCCTTTGGTTAAAGACCCTACTTCTTGGTGAGGGCATGATGAGGTTCTGGAAGAGCATTAGAATGGGAGATATTATTGCAGCTGTTTAGGAAAGTACAGTCTGCCAGAACTACTCAATGTCATCAAAGGGGAGATAAAATGGGTAAAGTCCTTAAAAGGGAGTTTTGGATTTGGTCATTTAGGTTTCTTGGGAAGAGCAAGGAGAGTGGGTGAGTGGGGTTGGGTAGGACTGAGCCCCAGGGAATGGAGACAGTTAACAAGGAACGCTCTTCAAGTTCATCCCTCGACGGTGAGGGCGTGTGAGGGTAGGTATCAGAGCAGAGCACAGGGAGAGGTCATGTAGCTGATGGGCATGGCAGCAGCAGGGTGAGGGCATTGGGGGTCCCGGAGAGGAAGGGACTGAGAGACCTGGTCCAGGACGAGACTCGAGGGACTGGGCTGCAGGGATGCAGGTGGATACATCGGCCTGGCCAGCCTTTGTTTTGAGACTGGAGGAAAGTGGTGATGCTGGGTGAAACGAGTGTGGGGACAGAGGGGGACAGGGTGGGGAAGTGGGCAGCTGCATTGTACCAGCCCGATAGCCTCTATTTTTTCCTTTGAAGTGGGAGGCAAGACCATCTGCTGAGAAAGAGGAGGCTTTGGAGGCTCTGGTGGGGGCGAAGGTTTGGAGCAGCTGCTGTGTGCCTTGGAAAAGGGAGCAGGGTTGCTGCGTGGCCCTGGGAAGCCACCTGGAAACCTGAGTTTTCTGGAGCACCTGTCAGTTCTATGGAGTGGCCATTGCTGGGAGTGACCTGGGATCTCAGAGGAACCCTGGGTGTCCTGAGACCCAGCAGCCACTCCTGCGTCAGGTGGGAACCTGCCTCTGGCCAGCAGTGTCACATGTGAGGACCCTCTTGGGCAGGAGGACAGCTGACACCCGTTTTCTTTGCTCAGAGCCTCGCTGGCTCCCTAAGTAATGGTGGCCGTAAGGTCAATGGCAATAATAGCAGTAATAAAGATTCGGCATCTTCTGGAGATAAGCATCGGATGCTTTGCTTGGGAAGTACAGCCTGGCTGCCGTGTGCAGAATACGAAGTGGCTCCTTCATGGTGGCTGAGGCCGAGCTGGGGCTGGGAGCACAGGCGGCTTGGGGACCTGCACCCACAGCCTGCAGGAGAGGAGCTGGAAATGAGGCCTGAGGTCAGCACCTCCGGGGACCATCGGCATTAGCAATAGCACCAGATGGCACTGCCTTCTCACCAAGCTGCGTCTCTGGTGGGAAAGATCCTACCTGGGTCACTGTGCTCTGCTATAAAGCTAAGAAGGCCTGACTGGAAGGCTCATTTTACTTTATATTTGAAATGAGTGGTGGGTTTTTTTTTAATTTTTTTTTCCTGAGTCTAGACCTAAAATGCTGCCTTGGTGTTAGGAATGACAGCCCCAGAATGGTGCTCAGGGATGCTTGGCAGGAGAGGAACAGTTTCTAGGGAGTATTAGGGCTACTTCAGCCACTGGAAACTTGTAGATGGGGGCTGGCAAGGCTAGTCTTCTGCATAACCTTCAGGTGCTTCCTCGCCCACAGCTTCCAGGTGTTGTGTGCCCTCATCCTTCTCTCCCGCTGCCCACCACTGTTCTTCTCTCCTCTCCAACCCTGGGATTGATCACAGCGTGGTCTTGAGAGGAAGGCTCTCTGATCGAAGTAATTCAGACTAAGGAGAGAGTGACTAATAGGCTTAACCTCTGGATATGTGCAGTTTTAAGAAGTGAGCTTATAAATCCAAACACATATCTGCTGTAAGGTCTGCAGGAGTGAGACCTTTGAGAGTGAGGAGGTGGGGACTACTGGTGTATCAGTCAGGATGTTGTTGGCCACAGGTATCAGGAAATCCAACTAAAAGTGGGGCAAATAATAGTAACCAATATTATCTCACATTTCAAGACTTCTGGCAGTAGTGTTGACTTCTCCAGTCTTGACTAATCCTGCACTTCAATGTGCTTTTCAAGGACCTCGGTTCCTTTTGTCTTCTGCTCTGCCATCCTGACATGTCCTTCCAAGGCAGTGCCCCTCGTGGTCCCACAACAGCTGGAGCCGTTTCTGCTATTACGAGGAGATGACATCTAGATGCCAAAGAGGTCCTGTTTTTCTCCCTCATATCCCTTATCAAAAAGGAGCCCCTCAGTAACATTCCCTTCATTTTTCACTGGCCAGAAGTAGGCCACATGCCCGAGCCTAAATCAGTCTCGGCAAGAGAAATGAGACCGCCCTGGTTGGCTTGTTGGCCAATCATGATTCACCTTCTCAGGCTAAGGCCTGCCTCCCTTGAAGGACATGAAAGACGCAACATATCTGAGGTTCTGTTAGCCAGGAAGGTGGGGGAAATGGCTTTTGTGTTGGCACTTAATAGCATGTGCCACCCTAGTGTTCTGTGTCTGTTGTGAACCTGGCCCTCCCTTTGGGGAAAGAGGGGGACAGTCTCAGGGATAGGCTGTTGATTGGTGGTGGAGAGATGAAGGCCGAATCTCAGGAAGTAGTGTTTGATGAACCTGATGGTGTTGGTGACTTTGCACAACAGAGAAAGGCACAGCCAAGGGTGTTTTTCAGCTTTGTCATTATCACCTGATATTGTCCCTTTAATAGCTGGGGCACCTCTACTTGTAGATGCACGGCCAAGGACTTTTATTGATTTGAGTGGCTGTCCAGAGCCAGACTAATTGGGCCCAGAGATTGGGACAATGATTCAGCAGGAAGGGGTGAACTGACAAGGCAGAGTCCATCTGTCTGCTGGCGGGCTGGCTTTGCAGCGGTTCCTGCTGGCCCACGGCAGCAGGGAGCTCAGCTGACGGGACTCCACTGCCGTCCTCACTGTTTGAGAGCAGGGTAGGACTCGGATGACTGGGGAGCTGGTGGTAAGATCATAATCCCCAGATCCCCAGGAATGACCACTCTATGCCATTCCCTGTTATCTTTCCAACTTCTGAGGGGATGCTGAATACCCCCTTACTCAATACCCTGTAAAGAATCTAGCTCATGGCATGTACCCTGTCCTCCGTGTTCCACTTGTCACCAAGGTGTGCTGCAGTGTTGGGATGGGACTCTGTTCTGCGCACCAGACGCTGGTCCACCATTTGATGTCACCTGGACCATCCCAGGGCTTCTAAAAATGAAGACCTGTGACAGTCCTGTTTCTGACTTATTTGAACATTTCTGTACACGCTGTCCATCATCTTGTTTCTGAGTGTGTTGACTGAGCAGTGGGTGGCTAGGTAATGTTTGTGTTTGGCACAGAATCCAACAGTTGATTTTAGTTTTTAAGATATATATTTTTAAAAAGCCAGCAATGTAGGCAACCCCACAGAAGCTTCTCTTCACCCTATAATTCTGTTTTCTGAACAGTGTGCACTTCAATAACTTATCAGAACAAAGATAAACCCATGAATGGCAAGTTATTTACATTGTTCTGAATTGATTTCCGATCCTTGTCGAACATCCGTTTTCACAGCGTGGATCTGTGCGGTATTCTATTTAGTGCGCCGTTTTCCATAGAACATTATTTCTTTTATAATATGTGATAACTTGATAATAGGAACTCGCCTTTCAGTTGCATTTTTACAGTTTACAAAGCTCTCCTTCTGCCTTATCTCAAGCTGCCCACTGTAGCATCCTGTATTGTATTGCATGAGACAGGGCTACGTAAAGGAAGAAGAAGAAAAAACAAACCAAAACAAACCTGGGTCCAAGTCCTGCATTTGAAATGACAAGCTGTGTGACCTTGAGAAGTGCCTTAACCTGCTGGAACCAGTTTCCTTCCCTGTGACATGGGCAAGGAGAGCGTGAAATGAGAGCGTGTATATAACGCACCTTGTAGCACAGTGCCTGGCATGTAGTAGGTGCTAAATAATGATCATTCTAATTTTTTGCTTTTATAAATAGCAATCACGTTTTCACGTGTCTCTTAATTTTTCCATTATATTTCTGAATGGCCCACGATTAATTTTTCCTCCTGGGAGCCAATAACTCTCTAGGAAAATAATTTCATTATTCTACCTTGAAGGAAGTATTAATTGTTGAGTGTACCTTGATTGATTCATAAGGTTCCAGATCAAGTAGAAACTTCTCAGGCATTCCAAAACTATGGTTCCCAAAAATTCAGAGATAATCCCTTTCCCATTAAAAGCTCAGAAACAGAAAAACTGAATCTGCTGGAATCACACACATGTGAACATATAATTATCTCTGGGGAGAGGACAAACCCTTTGAAGTGTTCATTTGTTTGTTCATTTATTCATTCACTCACTTATTCCCACGAACATTCAGCAAACATCTGCTGAGTATTGACTACGTGCTAGACAATGCTGAAAATATTGGCTGTTAGGAGAATTTTATGGAGAAGATGCATTTCAGAAGAAAAATCAAAAAGTCAAATTGATAACAACACCTGTTTTATTTTAGTTGATTGCATCTGTCATCGAAAAAAAAAACAAAACCCAAAACTTAAGTGAATCTACAAGGGTAGTCTCTTAAGAAGGGAATCGAATGAAAACAGAAGGTGAAACTGAATTTTATTTTATTTTCCTCAGCCAAGAAAAGTCTAAAATGGCAGCAGCCCAAACCATTGTAGACTTGGACCAGAGAATGCTCAATCGGAACCCCCCGCCCCCACAACTCCCTTGAAGTCCAAGGGATTGGTAAACCCTCTGCGTTATGTGCAAAATTATGTGAGCGTGTACATTTTCTGAGCTTCATAGCTGACACCAAATTTTCAAATTGGTGACTTCCTGTATAGAGGTGGTGTTCTCTTAGAGAGCCAAGAACCACAGACCTCCATTCAAACTGACCTTCATTTTAAAGTGACCAAGGGACTAACTCACCACCCACAGAATGCTTTCAGAAATGAGTTTTATGAGTACTGCACAGTTTTTTTGGGGGGCTATGAATTATTTTACTAATTAGTTATTAACAGTTAATATCAGTCAATAAATCTTTGACTGCTTTTATGATTAAGGACATTAGGTATTAATAATAACCAATGGTACTAATAATAATTATATAATTGATGAGTAACAGAAAAAATCTTCAAAGTGCCTATCAGTGCTGTTTGGATATTAATGAGAATTAAAAACTTCACAAATAACAGCGACCATATAGTGAATGAGGAGGATTTATTGTTTAGCCGGAAGCCTCTTCCCCAGGTATAGGCCCCACGAAGTTGCATGTGACTTCCTGTGTATACGCACGCCTGGCCTAGGGTCATGACCCTAGGAGGTAATCTGTACGTATTGACTGAACAAATGACTCAGCCTCATTGTGGCCCCTTCCCTTGTCCCTACTGGGCGAGAACTTCTGGAATTTAGGCTAAAGCTGAAGTCTGAAGAGATTTCTTGCCTCAACTCAGAGTCCAGAGGGGAATTCAGGTACCTAAGATGACGTAGGTACCTGACCTTGGCCTTGGCCTGGGCAGGGGCTCCTGTTTCCTGTGCACCAGCTCTGCCTCCCCTTTGGCGGCAGCTAAGGGCCATCTGAGGGCATCGTGACAAGATGTGATGGCTGGAGGACGCTGTGCCCGGGCGTCTGGGTCTGACACCTGCAGTCTGGGCCTAGCTGTTGCCACCTCTGCCTTCTAGTTTCCTGTGACACAAACAGAAACAAAACATAAACTAAGTCAATTATTGTAAGGTCACAGGTGTAGCCTGTGAAAGACTAGACAAGACTTAAAAGAAATTAGACTGCAGCCGAATGAAATGAAATAGAGTTTTGAGAGAAACTGAATATAATAACCCTGTGCGGTGATTATTTTAGAACGGTGTCTGGTACATAGCCTAGGACTTGTGTTTGAAAACGAAAAGGTACGTGCTTTTGTAGTTAGTGGCTCTGCTTCGGCTTTATTTCTTTTGTACCACGTGTGCCTAACGCAGTGTTGGGCACAATATTACGGACCAGGGCGAAAAGAAGCGTAAGCCGTGGCTCCTAGGTGGGGCCCGGTAAATCCTCGTGGATAGACTGGGTGGGGTCTCAGTCGGCTAGGCCTGCCACAATGAAATGCCACTGACGAGGTGGCTTAAACTGCGACGTTTGTTTCTCACGGTTCTGGAGGCTGGAAGTCCCAGACGAAGGTGTCGGACGATTCAGTTCCTGGGGCAGACTGTCTTCCCGGCTGGTAGACAGCTGCCTCCTCTCCGTGTCCTTAAGTGGCGGAGAGAGAGAGTGAGCTTCCATCTCTTTCCACTTATAAGAACACTAATCCCATCACAGGGGCCCGCCTTCCTGGCCTTACCTAAACCTAGTTAGCCTCCCACTGGCCCCACATCCTAACATCATCACACTGGAGTTAGGGTTTCCAGATACTAGTTTGGGGATAGGGGAACACAAGCACTTGGTCCATAACACTTGGGGAAGGTTCCGACGGGCCCCTGACTCCTTAGTTCTTGCTTGTGTCCTTCTGCTCTAGCCAGGGTGAAGATGGGTGTTCTCAGAGAACTTGGACTATAGTCTGTACCAAGAACGACTGGGAGGATTGTATCAGAGATAAGCCCTGGGCCTACTGTGCTTCCCTCCTGGAATGCTGGAACCTCTCCCACGGCCCTGGCTTCAGCCTCACTCACCCACTAGAGAGCCATTGCCGGTGAGCTAGTGAGGCCATCTCAAATCCACAGCTCCAGCGGGGAGGTAGCCTCAGAGCCGAGTCCCTGCCTGCAGAGGGGCCAGCGTATGCTCTGTAGATGTCACTGGATTCTGGTTCTCTGCCAGTGACATTTCATTTCACATCATTAAACTGACAACTGAAATGCCAGATAAGTCTTCTAAAACCCCCTTTTCCATCCTGCCCTCGCTCAAGAATCCCCAGGGGGGCCAAATTGCCAAAATTCTGAGCTTTTCATCCATGCGGTCACATCCCTTATCTCTTACTTCTCTTGTATCACCTAACCTTGTTTTCTTATTCCAATTTAATTTTTAACACAAAATAGTTTAGATGTACAAAAAAAGTATAGACAGTAACCTAAGTGCTGAGGTACCAAGCACTCGGCCTCCGAAGTGAACGACACCGCAGTTCTGGGCAGCAGTGCGCTCCAGCCCTCTGGAACCGGGACCGAGAAGCACAGACCTGGGAGCAGCAAAGGCAGCCGTTTAGCGATGTGCTTAAGAGTCAGAGTCTGGGGGCTGGGTGGGCCCTCAGGGTCAGGGGTCTGTTTCTGCTTCCTCAATGGGCCAGTCAGAAAAACCTTAAAACCTCTCAGAGCCTCAACTTCCTCATTTGTGAAATGGGGAGATGATGGAGTGTGTACTGTGTACCTCCCAGAGCTGTGAAGATAAAGTGGAGTCACTCAGTAAAGTGCTGAGCCAGTGCTGGGCATGTGGGGAGCACTCGGCAAGTGGTAGTTGTCATTACTGCTTGTGGCTTTTTTTGTTGTCTTGGATTTGGACTATGTTGATGGGCCCCAGGGGAGCAGTTTTCCCACCCACCCTACTCCAGGGGACGTCTGGGGAGTCATCAACATTTAGACCCAGGCAGGAGGGCAGGGTGCTTTGGTGGGGTGCTGTGAGCTGACCGATGGGGTGCTTGGTGGATTTCAGATGCTCCTTCTGGCTGTCAAGCAGCTGTTTCCAGAGTTTGAGTTCATGTGGCTAGTGGATGAAGCCAAGAAGAACCTGCCTTTGGAGCTGGATTTCCTCAATGAAGGGAGGAATGCGGAGAAAGTGGCCCAAATGCTCAAGCAATTTGACTTCTTAAAGGTAGGAGGGGGCAGGGCAATGGGGATGGTGGCTTGGTGGGAGGGTGCCGGGGGGGACTAATCCCAGCCCCGAGTGTCTCCCCTTGCAGGACATGCATGGGGGCATCTTCCTGAATGGTGCACACTGAAGCCCTGGAAGGCAACATTACAGAGAAATACCAAATGTAACTGTTGCCCTGTCAGTCAATCAGACAGCTGTTTATTGAATGATCTATAGTTCAAGACACTGAGTGCTACCCAAAGGCCTGTAAGCTGTAGCCTCTGCCTCCATGAAACATGTGGTGAGGGTGATGATGATGGTGGTGATGGTGGTGACGATGATGATGATGATAGCTAATGCTACTGTACTCCGGCACTGTTCTCAACACTTTATGTATATTACAGTAGCTCATTTACTATGCAGTCAGTTCTGCCAAATGTATGTGTTCTTAGAAATATCCACAGTGTGCAAAGTCACTCAATAGAAATCACAGGGATCATGGGGAAAACAGGTTATGCTTAAAACACTCAGAATATCACCAGTGACACAGAAAATAAAACAAGATAGGAATCTGATAAAAGGGGTAGTATAGTTTTGCACATGTTAAATAGTTATGAAATACAGGAGGCGCCAGGGCACGTGGCACTTCACCTTGACATTGGCTTGCAAAGTGGGCACCGGAAGAGGAGCCACTTGCGAGTTACTGTGAGGTGGTGGAAGGAGGGCCTCCTGAAATTGGACAGAAAGTTGTGATAGCAGGTGGGGGTGGGGTGACCCACATCACACGGGGTGGTGCCTGAGATACACGTGTCTTGTGTTTTCCTGGGCGGTGTGGTTCAGCTGGGCACAGCTTTCTGTGTTCACGTGGCATTTCTTGTGGGTGGTAGCGCACATTAGCAAATGCAAAATTTGCACTGTGGTCGAACTGTTCCCTAACTTGTCACTAGCACTGGAACAAATGTGTGTTTTCGAGTATTACAGTAGAACTGCCTGTGTAATAGAAGACACTTGTTCTGGAACACCTCAAACCACACACAGTTGCAGCTTGGTGAGAGGTCCTGCTGGCAAGAGCTCCAACGGTTCGGAAGAAGGGGCGCCCACGGCCGACGAGGGCAGGAAGGCTCTGTTGAGGAGTTGGCACTGGCGCTGGTCTCTGAGGACTGTCTTGATGACCCCTGCAGGGCTCCCTGGGGTTGGAGTGAGATGCACATCAACACTGCTGTTCCAATGCAGTTTATCCTCAGTGGGCTTTGTATCCATTTACCCAGGGGCACCTCTTCGTGGCACAGGGGTTGGGGCCCTGTGGTGGTCTACAGGAAAGGTTGGCTGTTAACTCTCAGAAGGGAGCAGCCCTTCTCTCTGAACTCAGGATGTCTGGAGAATGTGGGAGGGGAGTCGCGAAGTGCCTAGGAGCTTTTCCAGGGTTGTCCAGAAGCGTCCCTCTTGGGGAGGGTGTCTCAGGACATTGAGTGGGAAGGTCTCTTGCTCTGGAATGAGGTGTTCATGTGGCTTAGAAGACATCATGAGAAATGGAGGTAGTGTTTATACTTCTGCTACCTGGATTGATCAACAGAGGTGGAGAGACTGAGGGTGTGTCTACACTGGCCACCAAGAATCGTAACGTTTGGCTGACGAGAGGAAAAGCCACAGCTGCAGTGATCAGCGCAGTGCTTGGACACATGGCTTCTGGAGGGAGGTGGAGCCGCTGGCAGCGGTGAGCTCTTCGAGTGCGTTGGGAGTCAGGTCTGTGTCGATGGCCCGAGTATTCTGCCCTGGATTCTTCTCGGCTGCCCTCATAGACAGGCCCAGAGGGTCTGGATGTCCAGATGCGCGGACCAGACCTGGTAACACTGCCCAGCCTTGAAGCTCCCATCACCAGCTCAGTGAACGCCTGGCTCTCTCAGACAGGTCATGATGTCAACTAATTGCCTGATGCTGTGGAGTCTAAAATAAGCTTCTCTTGCACATCCCGTGTCTTTCATTCGTTAATCCCACATTTATCGAGCATTTCCTGAGCCTGTGCTGTGCTAGGAGCTGGGGTGCGTGCAGATGAGTAAGAGGTGGTTGGCTCCTGCCTGGGGGACAGACACACACATGTGCCATAGCACAGGCTGGTCATGCTATGGCAGAATCTTGCTTATCTATGTTTCTGTGGATGCCCCAGGGGAAGTACTTAAAGCCACCCAGGATGTGGAGCTCAGAGTGGGAGTACAGGAAGTGTTGGTTGTACGAGGGGCTAGGCAATATTCACTGGATGTTCCTTTTGCTGCAGCGAGCACTGTGTAGGTATGATGACAACAAATCCTTGCAACAACCATCGTTGCAATCTGTACATGCAGTTGGAGTAGAGCTGCTCGGGTTGCAGCCCGGATTTTCTGACTTCGACTCGGTTACCCGTCTGAGGACATTCTGTTGCCTCGTACGCGGCAGGGGTGCTCTTCAGAGTTAGAACTATGAGCCAGACAAACAGAACCATCTCCTCCACTGTTCCCATGGAAACAGCAAAATTGTCCCCTGGCTGGGGCCAACTAGCATCTGCCAGACCAAGACATATAATAATAATAATAACACAAAATTTTGAAATGAGGATGCCAAATGGGTAAATAATGTAACGATTTGACCTACTGCTTCTTAAAACCCGCACACCATTCCTAAGACAAGGGTAGAGAGTTAAAGCTCCTGAGTACTTAATTTTGCCTAAACAAATAACAAGTGGGAAGCAGATTCTGTGCTGCAAATCCAGTTCAGCTCTTAAAACTGGAGATGGATTGCTTTTGCACACTGGCACCCCATCACAACATCTGTGCGTAATTAAGCCTCAGCAAAGAGTTTACGTCTCGGTGTGCGAGGCGTCTTCCAGTGGGCTTTCACAGCCTCAGCCCCACGCTATCAATCTCCAAGCCTCAGACCGGTGCTGAATGCAAATGCGGCGTTGGGGAGACTGAGAGAGGGTGAGGGGGCAGCCAGGCCGAACGGTCAAGCCCAGGGCGTTTGTGCACTTGGCATCAGAGTGTGTGTGCCGGGAGAAGGGGCAGGGCACACAGTGAGGTCCGTGACTGACCTGGGGGACAGGCAGCACAAGGTAGGAAGGAGAAGTCTTGTAACCGCAGAGTCTTGGACTGGACGAGATGGGAGTGTGTCTCTCCATGTGGAGGTGTGGGTGGGAGGGGGCATCATTTCCTGAGTAGGGCGACTCCATGGTTCCTTTTCTTTTTTTACTTTTTATTGAATTTATTTGGGTAACATTGGTTAATACCATTATACAGGTTTCAGGTGTACAGTTCTATAGCACGTCATCTGTGTATTGTATTATGTGTTCACCGCCTCCACGCCACAGCTTCCCAACGGGAGGTTCGGAGCCCGGGACTCTCCAGACGTGGACAAACCCCGTGAGATGATGTACATGCGTTTGGAGAAGTGCCATAGTTTCCTAAGACTCTCAAAGATTAAGAACCACTGATGTATAGTAATTAATATCAGTTAAGATTTTTTACATGCTTATGCTGTGTTAGATAATTTTAAAGTGCATTACATGTGTTTACATGTTAATCCTTATAACAGCCTCACAAAGGAGATGTCATTAATAGCCCCGTGTCACCAATGGGAACCCTGGGCCTCAAGAGGTGCCGCCGTTTGCCCAAGGTCACACAGCTTCCTGGTCAGGGGCAGAGGCAGGCTCTGAATGGAGGCAGCTTGTTCCAGACCCTACGTGTTGAACCACTGTGCTATTCTGCCCAGGCAGTAACTTGTGGCGAAGATCTAAACGGTGCTGAGCTGTCTGTGACATTAACTGTGAGCTCTGGTTGTGTGTCAGAACCACATGTGAAACACGACTTGGCTGTCACATGGTGGCTGACGTTTGTCCGGCAGCTGCTGGGTGAGTGCTTCTGTGTTGAGCACCAGGTATCCACCCACACGTGCCACTAGGGAGCTGGGCGTGTTGCTTCCATTGTCATCGTCATCACCATCTCTCAGGTGGGGACACTGGCACTCAGAGTGGCTCTGAAACGTAGCCCCTGTCACCGAGCTTGGAGGTGGCAGGGCTGGGGCTCCAGCCCAGCAATCTGACTCTGAGTCTGCGCTTTGCTCTGCTGGGCTCGGGAGATTAGGGGGACGGGGTGTGTAGTCCTGGGTGGCGGGCACTGGTCCAGACAAGCCAGAGCTGGCTTCACAGGTGTGCTGACCGAAACACAGGAGCAGAGCGGAAGCCAGCCTACGAAACTGAGGCCCAGGGTCTTGACCTGGGCCTTTCCGTAATCTGCACTCTCTTTCTTGGGGTCAGGACTGGTCCCACTGTGGGTGCAGGTGGAGGCCACAGGAGTGGGGCCTCTGCTTTGTGACAGGAGACCCTGGATGTAGAGGTCCTAATGGGCAGGGTGTGACCGTGCCTGTGGGGTCAGCAGGTGTCCTGGCCATGAGCCTCGCAGGGTTTGGTCATGTTGGGGTCTGCGAGACAGTGGTTCTTATTACCTCTTTAAAATGTTTCTCTTTCATCTTTCCTGTCCTTGATAGAAGCAAAGGAAGGCTCAGTGGAGAAACATGGGTGTTTGAGTGAAGTGAATTTCACCTTACACCCCAAACCCTCCTGCCCACATGGCGACTTAGCATCAAGCCAAGTTCCTCCTAACTGAGCAGGGAGCAGTTTCGCATTTTGCAGTCATTTCTGTGTTACATCCATTGAGGGGCAATGTCCTTGCTGTGCTCCCCTGACAAATGCCTCTGTCTCCCAGGTTTGATATTTCTGTCATTTCGGATCTAAGCAACTGAAGCAAGGGGTGCCTTCTGCTGTCAGACTGGGTTGGTTGCATTTGGGGGGAGGTGAGGGAGGTGGTGGAGGGGGAAACCCAGCACACCCCTGATCTTAGTTGACAAACCCAGAAAGCCTCTGGGTTTCTCTTTCCATCGGTGGCTCTTTCCTGGCTGTTTCCACATTGCCCCAGGTAGGCCCTGCCTGCCTGCCTATCTGACTGCCTGTCTCCAGAGTCTTAAGTGCCCACTGCCTAGCTTCAGTTCCAAACACACTGATGGAAGAACTTAACCCCAAAATACTTAACCCCTTTATTTGGAAGCCACGGACAACAGCAGCAAACTTGCACTTATATTTTTATTTTAATTTTTTTAAAGTAGGTTTTTTATTTTTTAAGTATATTTTATGATTATGCTATTACATTTGTCCCACTTTTTATCCCCTTTATCCCCCTCTGCCCTGCACCCCCCTCCCTCCAGCATTCCCCACCCTCCTTAGTTCACGTCCATGGGTCGTACATATAAGTTCTTTGGCTTTTCCATTTCCCAGCTATTCTTAACCTCCCCCTGTCTATTTGTGCCTACCATTTATGCTTCTTATTCCCTGTACCTTTTACCTTCATTCTTCCCCATCCCCTCCCTGCTGATAACCCTCCATGTGATCTCCATTTCTGTGACTCTGTTCCTGTTCTAGTTGTTTGCTTAGTTTTTGTTTTTTATGTTCAGTTGTTGATAGTTGTGAGTTTGTTGTCATTTTGCTGTTCATAGTTTTTGATATTTTTCTTAGATAAGTCCTTTTAACATTTCGTATAATAAGGGCTTGGTGATGATGAACTCCTTTAACTTGACCTTCTTTGGGAAGCACTTTATCTGCCCTTTCATTCTAAATGATAGCTTTGCTGGATAGAGTAATCTTGGATGTAGATCCTTACTTTTCATGACTTTGAATACTTCTTCCCAGCCCCTTCTTGCCTGTAAGGTTTTTTTTTTTTTGAGAAATCAATTGATAGTCTTATGGGAACACCTTTATAGGTAACTGTCTCCTTTTCTCTTGCTGCTTTTAAGATTCTCTCCTTATCTTTATTCTTTGGTAATTTAATTATGATGTGTCTTGGTGTGGTTCTCCTTGGATCCACCTTCTTTGGGATTCTTTGAGCCTCCTGAACTTGCATGTTTAGTTTCTTCACCGGATTGGGGAAGTTTCCCTTCATTATTTTTTCAAAGAAGTTTTCAATTTCTTGCTCTTCCTCTTCACCTTCTGGCATCCCTGTGATTCGGATGTTGGAACATTTAAAGTTGTCCTGGAGGTTCCTAAGACTCTCCTCACTTTTTAAAATTCTTGTTTCTTCATTCTGTTCTGGTTGAATGTTTATTTCTTCCTTCTGTTGCAAATCTTTGATTTGAATCTCAGTTTCCTTCCCTTCACTATTGGTTCCCTGTTTATTTTTCTTTATTTCACTTTGCATAGCCTTCACTTTTTCCTCTATTTTGCAATCGTACTAAACCATTTCTGTGAGCATTCTGATTGCCAGTATTTTGAACTCTGCATCTGATAGGTTGTCTATCTCCTTGTCGCTTAGTTCTTTTTCTGGAGCTTTGATCTGTTCTTTCATTTGAACCATGTTTCTTTGTCTTGGTGCACCTGTTATGTTGTAAGGGGTGGAGCCTTAGGTGTTTGCCAGTGAGGGCAAGCCACTTTACTGCATTGTAGTGCTTATGTGCGGGAGGGGACAGAGAGGAAACAATGCCGCTTGCTCGGCTTTTGCCCTGCTTTCATCTATTTCCACCACTTCCCACAAGTGGATTGTGCCCTTTCAGGTGCCAGTTCCCAGATGGGTGGGTTAGTGTACATTCTAGGACCCTGTGTGTCTCTCTGACAAACTCTCCTATTAGGCTGGGAGTTTCTCCCACTGCTGCAACCCCCATAGGTTTTCCTAGCCAGAGGTTTTGAGTCTTTAGTTTCCCCATGCTGGAACCCTGGGTTGTGCAGGCTGTCTTGCTCCCCAGTTGTTCCTCCTGGCTTATCCGCACGCGAATGTGGGACTGCCCAGTCTGCAGCCTCCCTGTCACGTATCCTTGCCACCCCAGCTTCTCATCTCTGCCCCTCCTACCAGTCTGGGTGAATGTTTAACTCCTTGGTTGTTGGACTTCCATTAAGTTCAATTTTCTGGCAATTCTAGTTGTTTTTTGTTTTTAAATTGGTTGTTATCCTTCTTTTTTGATAGTGCGAGGAAGTGAAGCATATCTACCTACGCCTCCATCTTGGCTGGAAGCCCGTACTTATATTTTTAAAGATACCTTTTAAGAAATGCCGTGCAGCCCTAGCCAGGTGACTTAGTTGATTGGAGTGTTGTCTTGTGCACCAAAATGTTGTGGATTTGATCCCTTATCAGGGCACATACCTCGGTTGTGGGTTTGACCCCTGGTTGGGGCAGGTATGGGAGGCAGCCTATCGGTGTTTCTCTCTTATATCAATGTTTCTCTCTCTCTTCCTCCTCCTCCTCTTCCTCTCTCCCTTCCTCTCTTTGTAAAATCAATAAACATATCTATTCTCAGGTGAGCATGAAAAAAAAAAAAAGCCAAGGAAGACTGAATTTTAAGTTCAAAGTAAGAAAGACTCACAGATTTCTCTGTTGGCCCAGATTTTCAAATGGCAAAAACTGTAGGGAAGTAGCAAACCTAAATGATACCTTGACTTCGTGGAACCTTGGTTCCAGGGAGCCCAGAACATTACACTGGTGCGTAAGCCCTAGTTACGCTCAGACTCCGTATTGAGAGGGGCAGGAACAGTCTCCTTTCAGATGAGGAGAACTGAAGCATAGAAGAGCTAATGGGCTGGACTGAGTCACAACAGACCTTAGCAGAACTGGGAGCAGTAAACAGGTGTTCGGACTTCAGGGCTGCTATGTCACTGCTAGGTGAGTTTTGGGGGTCCGGATGAGGGAAGTCCTAATTCCCACCAACACTTCACTTCCTTTGTTTGTTTGTAAGTAGAAAGAAACCCATCACATTGTTGGGGAGAGGTGGCGTGCTGATACCTGGTGACTCCTCCTTCCCGGCTGTGGTGGGACTGATGGGTGCCGCTCACTCCCATGGCAGCCCGGCAGCCCGGCAGCCCTGGTGCAGTCCAGGCTCTTGCTTATCCTTGGCGAGATCTCTTTCTTTTTTGGCAATTGGGTGTTCTCAGCGTCAGAGCGGGTTGGGGAGCATATCCGTTGGGAACGCATTTGTCTACAGGTGACTGTCAGACTGATTTAGAGGATCTTAAACAAGAAAGGATTTATTTTCCTCACGTGGCAGGAAGGCTTGCAGAAGTTGTCTGCTGATACTGTCTTAGTGCCTTAACAAGATCAGGGCTGGCATCTCTGACTTTCTTGAGCTTTTCCTCATGTTGCAAGATAGCTGCTGCAGAGTAAGAAGCGTTGCAGCATCTACAAACACCCCATTTTTTAAAATCTAGAAAATAAAAACCTTCCCAGGCCCCCTAGTAGACCTCCGCTTAGGTTCTCATAAGCCAGAACTGTGTCATGGGGCCATACCCATTGCAAGGCCAGCAGGGAAAGTATTTAATTTTTCCCATCGCTGGGAAAGAGGGGAGGATTGGGAATGGGCGCTGGGTTAGGATCCAGCGTTGTTTGCCTCGGGGTCTTGTGTGTAGGAAATGGACATGGGAGAACTCATGGCTTCCTGACCCCAAAAGTTGTCATCCAGTAAACATTCATTTGCTCATACATTTATGCATTCATACATAGGTACTATGCGCCGATGGCCCAGGTGTAGAAACTGAGGCAGAGGGTTGGGGTTCACATCAGGCGCCTGAAATGGGCCTGGTGAGAGAGGGAAATAGCTTTTAACACCAATCCTTGTTCAGGTATGAGAGGTTCCACACATTTCCCCTGAAGTCCCAGTTTTAGGTTTGGCTTTTAATAGTGTCTGGAAGGCACCGAGGAGGGCAGGGAAGCCATTCTCTGGTCCCCAAGCAGGAGGGGCCATTAAAGGAGGGGCCGGGGGCTTGGCTGGGTGAGGCAGAGCAGCCCTTCTCTCCTGTCCTGCCTCCCTCTTCCTACTTGTTACTGCTGAGGCCCCTCCGGGCCTTTTCTCCTGTTCCTGGGAGGAGTGCCTCTCAGTTGTCCTCGCCGCCCCCAGTTCCTGGCCCTCCAGACTTTCCTGACCTGCCCTTTCCTGTTCCAGGTCCCCCAAATCTACTGGGAGCTGTCCACCAAGCGGGTCCTTCTGATGGAGTTTGTGGATGGCGGGCAGGTCAATGACCGAGACTACATGGAGAGGAACAAGATCGATGTCAACGAGGTGAGGCTGAGGGCTCATGGCTGTGTGCCAGGGACGCAGGTTTGGTCGGGGCTTCCCCGCGAGGACAGCTGTGCCAGACGAGGTCTCAGTGCCCTGAAAGGGGGCCTGTGTGTGAAGAATGATAAAATCTGAGTACGAAGCATCCTTCCAGGCCACTTGGTACAGCCCTCCACCCTGTCCCCTAAAGCTGGTGTTGCCAGCACATAGAGGGGCTCAGGCACGTGTGAACCCCTCCTCACAGCTCCCGCCTGGACAAGTGATCACCATCCGGCTTCTTGTACTGTCCAAGCTCCAGGGGGCTGAGTGGCCGCAGAGAACGATGGTGCAAAATCCATGCAACTTAATCCTTCTGCCTCTTGGGGTCTGGACACGACCCCCTCCCTCTTCCCCTCCCTGCTCCCTGCCGCTCCCCAGATCTGAAGGTATCAGGCAAAAAGGGAACGGCAGCAGCCAGCTGTTTCCACTTCATAGAAACAAGGAAGAAGGGGCTTCGGTGTCTCACCCCATTGGTCTCAGGGAAAGCTGGCCCTGCAGTGGAACCTGGACCCCATTTTCTTCTTCTTCGTCCCCATAGGGTCCCGCGGTTAGGGGTGGATTTGTACTTTTCAACAACACTCATCATTGTTACAGCCCCTGCTGTGTCCTTGGTGTGGAGGTTAGAGGGGAACCGGCACAATTCCCTGCCTAAGGAGCTCGCAGCCTGCGTTGGAGTTGGAGGCACAACCATTGGGCTTTCCTGGGAGAGTTCTGCTTGGGGGCAAAGGATGGAAAACTACTGTTCTAACTCCGCCCCCCACTCTACAGACGGGAGAAAAGCTCGGGGAGAGAGAGCAAATGTCTTTTCCAGAGTCACATGGCCAGTAGCACAACTTGGGGCTTCTGACCCTGCTTCCCTCACTGTCAGCCTCTAGGGTGGGCATGGCGGGGGCGGGAGGGGGGCGGGTGGGCAGAGCTGCCTGCAGGGGAGGGAGGAGGAGATCTGCTTGCCCATCTTCTCCCATATTGGTTGGTGTGGGGGTATGTCCTGCATCTACCTAGGGGTCTTTTTCCCACCAGGACCCCTGAGTACAAAATCTTGAGATCCAGTGGAAAAAGGGGTGTGAGAGGTGACCTTTGGCTTATTTTGAACAGCCTTAAAGGGAAGCAGGGGGTGTCTGCCTGCTGGTCAGGAAAGATCCCAGAGGCCTTACTCCTTCCTCCCCACTCTGCCCCAGGTTACTGGCGTGCCAGCTGCCATGGGATTTTCATCTGGGCAGCGCCCCCAAATCCATTAAACTCTTTGGATCCAGTGAGCTCAGGCTGTAATGGCATTTAACCAGAGGCAGCTTTGATTTCAAAGACAAGTACAACACAAACAAAGATGTGCCCTGTTGTAGCTGCTTGTTTGTGGCTGAGCGCGGTGCTTGGTGAGAGGGGACAGCTGGGCTGGAGGTGGTCAAAATCGGTGGAAGCTGAGGCGGGGTCTCACCCGCTCCTGTCTCCGCAGAGCAGGCAAGATCCGTGTTCTGTGCAGAGCAGAACCTCTGCCGACATACTGTGAATTAGTCTGCGGGTAAATAAACCAGCCTCATGCCCTGGGTTGGCTTCTATGAGGCAGGGCTGCTGTAGAATGTTGCTTTTCTGTGAGCTTATGTAGTCGGGCAAGCTGATATCAGAGTGATTTGGGAAAACAGTAACAATGACAGTGATTATTATATGCAACTAATATGTGCCGAGCACGTGACACATCTAGTCTCTACCCCTTACCACTGTCCTGCCGAGGATATGCTATTAACCCCATTCACAGATGAGGAAGCTAAAGCTCAGAGCTTAAACCACTTGCCCAATATCACACACCTAGCAGAAGCAGAGCCAGGACTTGAACCCAGGTCTGGCCGTGTGTGTTCTTCCCTACCTTCTCCATCTCCCTCCCAGGGACTGGCCCTGGGCTGCAGTGGAATCTGGGCCGCCTGATTGATGGCTGCATCAGTAACCCCGCAAGGCAGGAGCTGGAGGACTGGCTGAGAAACTTTACCTGGCAGCCCAGGCGCGATCTGACTGCAGCCCTTCTCCCCCCAGCTTACGTCAAGGGCCGTTTCAGCCGTTTCATGCAAACATTGTCTCACTTGAGAGAGACGTGTGGACGGAGTGCACCAGCGGGGCTTAGCATAACGCCTGGGATATGGTCAGTGCTCAGAACTGGTAACTAGTTGGTTATCGTTGTTTTCATTATTAGCATCACCAGTGGGCTCTGTCCTTTCCTCCTTTACCTCCTTTTACACGGGTGTTGGCTGACTGGTGACTCCCTGTGCCGGGCCCTTTCTGCGCTGGGACCCTAGGAGGGAGGCCTTATTGTCTCCATTTTGCAGATGAAGAGTCATAGACTGAGACCTAATTCAGGTAAGGACCCTGATCCGAATGGTCCGCCTCAGTGAGTTTTCACACGGGTGCAACATGCAGTCACCAGCCAGTAACTGTGCAATTGTTTCCACCCCCTGGCAGCCTTCCTCATGCCCCCTCCCCGTCGACACCCTCACCTTGACTTCTGTCACCACAGGCTGCTTTTGCTCATTATTGAACTTCATGTAAATGGAATCATACAGAATCGTCTTTCAGGGCTGGCATCTTTGTCATCAGTCAGCTGTGGCTCTTTCGGAAGCTCTGTTCTCTTCCGTCGGTCTGTGGGTCTACCCTTACCATAATACCGTGTAGTCTTAATTCCTTAGGGATTTCTAAGGAATCAATTACTTAATTCCTTAATCACCTGCCCAGCTTCTAGCATCTGTATGACCTAGAAAGCTCTTTGGTATTCTGAGACGATGTTGTGAAATGCTTCCACGGAAAGCCCAGGCTGGCCAGGGGGCTGTGGACCGTGTGCTCCGCTGTGTTGTGGTGGGTCGTTGGTGATGCTGGGGGTAGACCAGCAATGGGCCCTACTTTGTAGAAATCAATCTATTATGTCTCCTACCGACTAGTATCAAAGCCCCAGGCCTCATGGAAGACTGATGGTGTGCATGTGTGTGTACGAGCATGCACCCACAGAGTGTGAAAGAAGCCACATTACTGAGTTTCTAACAGGTCTCTGAGGTTCTAAAGTCTCCCTAGGACTGTGAGACTCAGGGAGCCCATCCCTGGTGACTATTCTTCTTGAGGACGGCCTGGCTGTGTGTGTTCCTTGGGGAGGGAAGTATAAGGGACAGATAGGAGTGACAAGGGCTAAATCCTGAGGGGGTGGGGTAGGGAAATGCCAGGCTAGGAAACAAGAGACCTCAGTTCAAACTTCAGCTCTGCCAGTGGCTCACTGTGTGATCTTGGACAGATCACTCTCCCTCTCTGGGCCTCAATTTTTTTATTGAAGGTTTTAGGTTAGCTGGATATTTGAGCGAGCAATGATTCTCACCTTGCTGGGAGCAGGAACTTGAGCCATCTATTTCAGAATCACCAGGGGGCTTATTTAACAATGCAGATTCCTGGGCCCCACCCCAAGTTGACTAAGCAGAATCTGGGTTGGGAAGGGTGGAAGAATCTGCATTTTAACCAACTCTCCAAGTAGGTTCTAATACTCAGTGAAGTTCAGGAATTACCTGCCACAAGGCCAGAGGGCCTGGGCGCCTGTGATGTTTTGTACCTCCTGGCACAAGGCAGCCCTGCCCAGGTGTCCTCACCTGCCAGGGAACACAGGGCCGTGGGGAGCCAGTCGCCCTCAGGGGCCCCTGTTTGCCTGTATTTCTGAGCTCAGAAGCAGATATTATGGAGGGCCTGACCTGATGATCATATTTGCCATCACTTTAAGAGCTGGTGACAGTGACTGTCATTGATTTCATTAAAAGTAAAGGTCGTGCCGGAGCCCACGTTCCCAGGCCGGATGGAGCCTCCTCAAACCACAGGGCGACTATTGATTGCGGGACCTTTATCGAAGGTTAATTGGATTTCAGTGAGTGTGTATTTAAGACCCAGCCTGGGCTGAGGCCCAATTGGATTTGTGTGAAATTAGCCCTGAGAAAGGTGACAGAGTCTTGAGTTTGGGGTTGGCAGAATGGGGACTGGAGGCCTGGTGGGCAGACATCTGCAGTCTGTGAAGAATGGGAGTGGGTGCAGGGATGGGGGCTTACAAAGCCTCCAGCCTGCCTGTTCCAGGGGCCTGGGAGCCACTGGGGGAGGAGGGCCGGGGGCGCCTGGTGGTCAGTATGTGGACTTCGATTTGGCCCTCTGTTCTTGGTGGCCCTCCTGGTACACGACATGGCCTCCAGAGGCTGTTGTCCTTTTACTTCTGTCAGGGTGAGGAGGGGAACTAGGGGCTCAGTTCTTACTCTGAAAGTCTTTTCACTAATCCTCCTGTTTCAGGCCCCCAACTCCTGTTTCCAGAGGTGCCAGGCACCCTTAGCTGCATCCTCTCTGGGTCTGAGTCCCTCATTTATAGAGTTGGAGGGATCACAATGCTTACATCACAGGATCGTTTGCAAGCTGTGAAGTTCTGTAAAAAAAGTCATTTATAATCCGTGAGGTTATTATTCACAGAGGCATGTCTCCCTCCAAAGAATCTTTGAGAATCTTCTCTGCTCCCCTCCTGTCCACCTACCGCTGTTGTCTGTGAGTGATGCTCATTGATTGAGCATGTGGTGACTTCCCTTCACCGCCTCCTTAGAGTTTCCCCTTGGCCTGCTTGTGCCACCAGGGACTGAATAAGACGTTTCTCTTCTGCTCAGCACCATCTCCCACTGACTAGGCCTCTCAGCTCTGCAGTAGGAGGTGCGCCGACCAGGGAAGAGAAGCTGCAGAGGCATGCAGACCCTAGTTACTGAAATCACTACAAAGAAAACACTGTCCATCATCGTCCCTCCGTAACTTCTTGGACCACATCTGGAGAGGCTCAGGGATATTGGGGGTGGGGTGGGGTTTGAGGGCACAAGATAAGTTCCTGGAGATTCATTCCCTAGTAGCAGGGCTGCCCGGAGTGGGGACCAGTGTCATTCTGGACTCAGTCTTCCTGGGTTTGGTGCTGCCTCTGCCACTTACCATCCGTGCCTCCTTGGCGGAGCTAGTCATCTTTTGGAAGCTCCAGCTTCTTGTTGTCAAGTAGGGAACAAGAGCAATCTGCAGGACTGTTTGATGACAGATACACAAAGCAGCTGGCACAGTGCCCACAGTATCTGCTCAGCATGTTACCACACTGGAATTGCGACCCTTGGTCCACAGAAAATACCTGCCAGAAGGAGGGGAAACATGTAGGGAGGAAACCCTTTCCCCGTTTTTCGTATGGGCCCCGGTAAGGTGGGAGACGTGGAAAGAGTTCTTTGGAGTGAGTTGCTGCCCGAGGCAGGGAATGTCAGATGTCTACAGCTGTTCCTCCCTTCACCGCATCCTCCCATAGTCATCGCCCTGGGGACCCGCTCCCAGTCCCTCCGGCAGCGAGGACCCTTTGAGGCTCTCAGGTGATGTCCCTGTTTAAGCTTCATCTACAGAGGCTTTCACCAGCACCCAGATGCTCCAAAACTAGAGTACTCCCAGCTTCCTGCAATGAACTCAGCACCTGTCTCCTTCTGACATCACATGAAGAGGCTCCTGGTGCCTTCATGTTCAGGGGTTTCACTCAGCGTTTGCTAGTCCAAGATCGACCCCTCCATGCATAGATGTGCCGTGGGCCGGGCAGCAGAAGTAAGTGAGGTTTATGTATCCCAGGGGCGGTTTCTGGGGGGACGGGGGTGGGAGAGGAAGGCGTTCGAGGCTGTGGTCTGGTCTGACCTTTCAGGCTGTTGGTCTGCCTGACGAAGCCTGGGCAGAAACTGGGGGATGGGCAAAGAGGGTTTGAATTATCAACCTCCTTATGCTTAATACCAGGCCACTTATATGATTATTAATATCCTGAAACACCAACCTCCTGTTTCTTTCAGAGATTTTGGCCTTGCTTTCATGACATCCCCCTCCCCCCAAAACATAAATAGACTTTCCCTTGGGGGTGGGAATAAATTAATCTATGCAATTACAGAATAATTGAAGTACTTTCAGCCAATTCAAGTTTTAAGAAAAATCTAAAAATAACTCCTTGATTTACATATTATTTACTAAATTAATTCTTTACTCACCTCTTTTATAGATTCCTGGCTTCCCTCCCTCCTTACCATTAGAGAACAAAGGCACTGCATAATTACCAAAATCACTTATGTGAGTAGTACAATCCTTTTTACATGGAACAATTAAAACGCTTGTCACTGACTTTTCTTCTAAAAATTTCTATACTGTGGCTTTACTTAGCAGTATGTTTTTGGTTAGATACACAGCCCTGGATTTCCCTGCAATTCTTCTCCAAACGCAATGACTTCTTGGAGGCTGTGGGACCTTTGGAAGTTTTTGGTGGAACTTCCCTGTAAATGGAAAGGCAGGATGTCCTGGTGATCAAGAGCTTGTTCCCTGGAGTGAGGCCACCTGGGTTCGGATCCTGGTATTCCAAACTACTGGCCAGGAGACCAAGCTTCTGCCCCCTTTGGAATCTTGCTTCCTTTCCCTGTCTACTGCAGAGGGCGGCTGGGAGTCCATGCATAGTGCCTGGACTGCGCCTGGCACAGAATGTTGGCTGTTACCTTTCTAAGAAGGTGTCACTTCCTGCCTTTATGCAGATACCACCATTCACAGGGCAAGGGAAAGCCTTAGAGGAATTGAGGAGACATTTCCCAGAGAAGATATACTGATGGCTGGACAGGTACATAAAGAGGTACTTGACATCACTAATCAAGGAAACGAAAATCAAAACCACAACGAGAGATCTTCACATACCTGTTAGAATGTCTATATCAAAACAAGAGATAACAAGTGTTGGCGAGGATGAGGAGAAAAGGGATCCCTTGTGCACTGTTTGGTGGGAATGTAAGTTGGTACAGCCGCTATGGAAAACAGTATGGAGGGTCCTCAAAAAACTACAAATAGAACTATTTAATACCATATGATCCAACAGTCTTACTTCTGGGTGTATACAAACCTTGTCCAGAAAGTATCCAGCCATGCACTATGAAAAATAAAGACCTTTATTAAAGATAATACAAGAAGCATTGTACATAGGACGGTGATGCCTCAGTCTGCTTCAAAGTAGGCACCTTGGGACCTCACACAGTTCTCCTAATTGCCATCACCTGCCCCATAGTATTTTCCTGAGTCTCATCGGTGGTCTGAAATCTTTCCCTTTTCAAAGGTGAGTTTTGTTTTGGGAAAACCCAGAAGTTGCAGGAGGCCAAATATGGGCTGTAGGGGAAGCTGAGTCACCTGGGTGATTTGATGTTTTGCCAAAAATCTGCAGGAGTCGTGATGCACAAGTGGGCACGTTGTCGTGTTGAAGCTGCCAATCACCAGTTGCCCATAGCTGTGGCCTTCTGAATCATCTGAATATTCCACAGAGGAATGTTCAAGCTTTATGCAAAATTTGATGGAGATTCATTGCTGAACTCGCTCAGTCATTTTGAATGTAATGGCCACATAGTACACCTGCTCACTCTACTACCCCCAGAGACTAGTACAGTGAAGTCATCATTGTTCACACATGCACATTCCAGTCCACTCTCCGTGGCTGCCAGGTTACATTGGTAACATGCAAACTGTTCTTGTTAGATTAATAATGGCTGGACTTTTTCTGGACAGACCTGGTATATCCAAAGGAAACGAAATCAATATCTTGCAGAAGTACCTGCACCCCCATGTTCATTGCAGCATTAATTTCAATTGTTTGTTCTTTTTTTTGTTTTGGTTGTCAAATGATGTTTAACTGAAATATTTTCCTTTGTAGTTCTTAACTAGCTGGGCATTCCACTGTACCACTGCTGATGTCATCTACGATATCATTAGGGTGGTGGCCATCAACATTGCAGCCCACAGACCAGACAGGCCCCAGGATCTCTCTAGGGTTCCAGAGAGTTCTCTAGCTGAAGATCAGTGCCATATCTGTCAGACAATGTTGACAATCTCCTTAAATGTGATATTTCCAATGTGCATAATGGTTTTTTTGGGTTTTTTTTTCTTTTTGCTTCTTTCTGTCTCTTCACAGTTCTTTGAGGGCTTTGATGATCAGGGCAGAGGCAGAAGGTACACCTCAGTCTTGACTGTCTGTTCTGAGTGGTCCATTTCACTGTAATCCTGGGACCCTTACAATCACGGGTTGCTTTGGTGATGGCATTGCCAACCAGTTTTGGAGATGGGCCCAGGGGGCCAATCTTGGAGGCCAGGGCAGGCCTGGCACCAACTTCCCCACTGGTGCACCTTAGGTGTACAACTTTGATCTCGTTGGGGTCGAGCTTTGGCAGAATGGTGGAGGCAGCTTGTGTCGGATGAACCTGGATTTGGGATGACTGAAGAAAATTGTACCTAAGCCTCCTCCAAGCCGGGAGCCAAAAGGTCAATGGTTTGTTCTTCATTACGAGACATAGCTAAAGTGTTATGGAAGGGGTAGGAGAGAGGGTTGTGTGCCCGGTGATGGCCTTAGATGTCTCCTGGGACCCTGGATGTCTATGTGAGTTGGAAGGAGCTGGCTGCCTTTTTCTGGGCAAGTTGGTTCCCAGAGACTATTTAGTACAATTCTGACAAATGTAAAGAAAAATTACCCAAAATTCAGAAATGAGGCCAGGAGTACGCAATGTTTTAAAATCATTTTTGAGCATTGTTCAACCAGCTCCCCCAAGGATTTTTTAATATGTAGGGGAATGTACTTTTGTTAGACTTTGCTGTTGAAAAATGAATTAAGGGCCCAGATTGAAGTCATATGTCAACCTGTAGATCTTATCCAGTAGAGATACAAATAATTTCTGCTCCATAAGGTTATGATTTCCTTATTGCCTTGAAGGACAATAATCAGTTTTGTATCTAATTCAGGAATCTTAGGCTTTTATTCCTGTTTAAATGACCATAAACACCCAGTCCCTCAAAATTCTCTTTGAGCCACTCTACCTTCATGTTGGGTCCTTTACTGATGGGCTACATAAATTTTTAAAGCTTTTTAAAAATTGTTGTTCAATTACGGTTGTCCCCATTTTCCCCCCATTACTCTCCCCTGCCCTACCCACCCCCACCTCCCACATTCAGTCCTCCCCCCACCCCTTTTTTCATTGTCCATGGGTCATTTATACCTGTGCCTTGACTTGCCCCTTCCCCCTGTTCCATCCCCCACCCCCCACCCGGTCACTGCCAGTTAGTCCTTTATTTCCACGTCTCTGGTTTTAACACATGTTTATTCTATATTTGTACAAGGGTCATGCTTTTAACTTTTTGAAAATTACACTTTGAAGGTGATAAAAGGTATATTTTTTCCAAGTTTAAAATAATTAGCTACCCCATTACAAACCCACATTTGTGGTGTGGTACATAAAGGTGCCTTCGCATATGTGATCACTTTTTGACTTTGCATCTTGGGTTTCCCTGTGAGGAAGAGGAACAGATAGAGTCAGTCCCCCTTAACAGCTGAGGGAACTTAGACCTGGATTGAGAAGGGAGGTGACTTGTCCCCCAGCTCGCCCAGACCCTAAGTGGCAATACTGAGATGGCTCCAGAGTGAAGTCTGGTGCATAGGCTAGTTCTCCCTCCTGTCTCTGCCCGGCACACCTGCCTATCCTGGTGAAGTCTGGTTAAAATGAACATCAAGAGCAGCGCCTAGGTGGAAAGACACGCAGGTCGGGGCAGTCAGATGGGGTGTTGACATGGGGAGGGCCGCTCCGGGCACTTTGCTCGTGTGTGTATGAGCTGCAGTGAGCTGCACCTGCTCCTCCCCTGGCAGCAGCAGCGCTCTCTCATGGGCAAGAACTACCCCCGTCCTGAGTCCCCAGACCCCCTGGGGCCATCTTTCAATGTGGTGATAGGGGGCCCAGAGCGATCAGCAATATTTCAGGAAGCTTAAGGGAGATCGTACGTCTTCCCGTGACGGGCCTGCCCAGACTAAATGAAATGTCATTTCTCTGCTTTTGGCTGGAATTCCGTCAGTGCAGTCTGGCTGCGCTGCTTATCTTGGGCTGATCAGGAGCCATGATGGACCTTATATGCATCCTTGACAAATAAAAATGAATGATTACTTAATAAATGCAATTGGTTTGGCAAACACAGCCTTTCAGAGCATGGCTCCATGGAGCTCCAAAGCGCCTAATGAAAGGCACAGAGGTAGGGACTTGCTGGCTCTCCCAGGACCAGCTCTGGCTGGACCCCTTTCCCAGGTTACAGAATGTGGTGGCTCTGGAGCCCCTGACAGGCCAGCCTGAGTCTGAGAACTTGACTCGGCTCAAAGTCCTGCTCCAAATGCCAACAGATGCTGAGCCCTGGGCATTCATTTACCCAAGGAAAATGTCAGGAGCCAGGGAGCTGGCATGGTGGCAGGGCTTCAGACAACCTCTTTAACCCTGGTTTCTTCATCTCCTAAAAAGGTGCAATGAAACCTGGTCTGCTGCCCTCCCAGGAATGTTACAAGGGATCAGGAACAATAGGGGCACCAATGGGAGGCCACTAGGTTCCAAGCACCATGATGTTCTCTTTTGCCCCTATGGTAGCCCTTCTGAGTGGCACTACTATTATTTCCATTTTGCTGAAGCTGAGAGTGTGAGCGACTTGTTTCCAGTCACAAAGTTCAGTCGGTGCAGAAGTCAGTGGAACCAGTATAGAATGGTTAGCCGTGGGTCACACCTGGTTTGAATCCTGGCTCTACCCCTTTCTAGCCAGTTAGCTCTGGGGAAGTTAAACCTCGATGTGCCTCAGTTCTTCATCTGCAAAGTGGGGTTATAATTGTACCTACTTATAAGGCTTTTAATAAGGATGGCATCTGTTGTTACTAAAGTAGGGTTATTCTTGATTGATTTGGGCCCAATTATAACCGGTTAGGATTCAGGAGAAATTGATGGGGTAGGATGAACATCAGAGGCAGGAACCATGGCATCTCAAAAACACAAAAAACATAGAGACAAAGGTCTCATTTATGTTGAAGGCAGAGTTCTACATTCACATGTTTGTCCTATTGCAGGATGCATAGTAGAACCAGCCTCTGGTATGTAAATTACACCTCAATAAAGCTGTTTAACAAAATAGGGTCAGTCGCTGCCACCTTTGGAGCTTATGATAGTGGGCTAGATGGTCAGTAATCATATCACGACATAAATAGTGTGCTTGTGCCATGAAAAGAAAGTACAACATTCTATGAGAGCATATGGTAGGAGGAACTCATCTAGTCTGGAAGGTGAGGGAAGGTTTCCCTAGGGAGTTGTTGCTGAGCTGGGATGGGAGGAAAGAGAGGAGTGAACCCTGTGAATTGGAGAGGGGAAGAATGTTCCTGGCAGAGGGAATATTACGTGCAAAGGCCCTGAGGTTGGAAGGCATGGGGATCATTGGAGAAGAGATAGAAAACAAATGTGGCTGGAGTGTCATTGTGCAAGATGAGACCAGGGAGGGAGGCTAGACTTGGTGGTGCAAGACTCTGTAGGCCAAGGAAAGCCTTTATATCTTTATCTTTAGACACTAATCTTGTGTTCCCTGTGCAATGAGCCCAGCTCCCCTCTGCCGGCTGGGGTAGGTTTGTGAGTGACCATGGGGTCCAGCTGAGGCTGAGAGACATGCCGAGGTCAGTGTGTCCTGGGGTGTTCGCTTCCTGGGTTGCGCATCTCTTTGTCCCGTGGAAACCCGTTGGCAGACCATCTGTGGGCCCAGGTCTGGCTCTATTCAGCAGTTGTTCCCGAGCTGGGGAGAGCTTTTAGCTTTAATAAAAAGGGAGTAGAGATAAGAAGACTGCCTCGGCAGGGAGAGCAGCAGTGACAGGATGATTTAAACGGCCTCTCCAGTGTCATTTCTTTTGTGCAGACATCATAAATCAGATTAGCATTGGGCTCTGATAGGGGCGGCGTAGGGAAAGGGGCCTGCAGGGAGAAGGAGGAAGGGCCTGTGACTCTGGGTCCTCCTGGGACTGGCCTGGAGCTGGTGGGTCACCCGTTCCTGGTCCTCAGTTCCCTAGCCTTACTCTTTGGAGGAAGAGCAAGTGGACTGACTCCTCCAACCCAGATTTCCAGCCCACATTCAACTTTGGGGAAAAAATGAAAAGGGACTGATAAGAGAAACAGGGAAGAGAAAAATCGGGGTAGAAAGGAGGGGCGGGTGTGGGAGGTGGGTGTTGCTGTAGCAGCCACCCCCCCAAAAATTGAAGCAGTGGTTCTTCTACTTTGGCATGTATTAAAATCACCATGGGAACTTACAATACTGATGCCTGGGTACCACCCACAACATTTCTGGGTTCTAGGTGATTCTGATGTGCAGCTGAAGTGAAAGAGAACTGGATGAGAACACAGCTTCTAGTTTAAACTCAAGAACTCCTCAGTCTCAATCTGTCGCTTTCACCGTAGCCGCTCAGACCCACTTGGTCCCTCTGGCCTTCTTCTTAACAGTGACCAGATTGAGGGAGCAGAGTAGACGTCTCTGAGACAGGTGTTCACGTGGATCAACTCCCACTCGCCTCCCTTCTCTTCCAGATCTCGCGCCACCTGGGCAAGATGTACAGCGAGATGATCTTTGTCAACGGCTTTGTGCACTGTGACCCCCACCCGGGCAATGTGCTGGTGCGGAAGCGGCCAGACACAGGAAAGGCGGAGATTATCCTCTTGGACCACGGGCTCTACCAGGTAGGAGAGGCTTTTTCCACCCAGCCAGCCCCAGAACCTAGTCCTGCCTGGCTCGGAGGCCACTGGTCTCCCCTGTGGGCTACAGAAACGGGAGGCAGGTGGGCAAGGGGTCCGGAGAGGCCCTGTCCTGGCTCCAGAGCTGTCATTTTGTGCAAGTCACAGTCGTACACTCTCTGAGCCTCAGCTTCCTGCAGGGTAAGGTGAGCTTGGTAATGCTTCCTTTGCAGGCTGCTGTAAGGAGCACGTGGGAATGTACCTGGACTTGTGAACGTGCTTTGTCAGTTCTGTTTTTCCAGGGAGCCCAGGCCAGCCCAGACCCTGGGATGTGAGCTGGGACTTGATAAGGAGGGGTAATCCAGCCCTAGTGACGAGGTGGTGTGTAGCAGGAAAGGGGGCTGGGAACTGATAGGGGCTCTGCCATCTGGAATTGGGATGCAGAGTTGCTTCAGATGAGCCGTAACTTCCACCTAGAAGTTGGAAAGTTCACTGCCAGTCTTGGGACCCAGGGTCTGGTTTGATTCTAGGAGCCAAATGGTCCTTGGGGAGGTTTTCCCTATGGTCTCCTGCTCCTTCCCTCAGGGCCTAATTCCACATCCCAAAATCTCAGCCCCGTTTCAAAGGCTCAGTGATGTTGGGTACATTGGTTTAAGGTAGACCAGCTGCGGTCACACGTAGCCCCCAAACAAATGGTGGCCTGGACACAGCAGATGTCTAACACTCGCTCCTGTGCCCGTCCTGGGCGGGGGCAGGAGGCCAAAGTCCGGTATGACTGAGGCTCCACCTCCCAGGCCTTCCTTGTGTGGCCTTGCCACCTGCAGCCAAAGGGGTCGGGGCTCGGAGGAGCATGTATGGGCCACGTCTGGAACTGGAGCTTCTGCCACATTCTCTTGGTCGGAGCTCTGGCTGAAGACCACATCTAAGTAGGGGGGTTGTGGGGAGTGTGATTTTGGTGGGCACTTGGTAATTTCTGAAACTTAGGACCAAGGCCGGCCAAATAGTAGCTTTGACCTTGGACCTTCACGGATGGCTGAACTTTGAGGGGAAGCAGACGTTGTGCAGGAGCCTCGATCTTTATCCATCCCCTTCACAGGGTCTAGGGACTAGACTAGGGACATCCCCTCCAGCCAGGGACTAGGTCTCTGGCAGGGAGAGGAGGCTCAGATGTGGTGACGGCTGCCCTCCCGCCCCGTAGGTGCTCACGGAAGAGTTCCGCCTGGATTACTGCCGCCTCTGGCAGTCGCTGATCCGGACTGACATGAAGAGGGTGAAGAAGTACAGCGAGCGCCTGGGAGCTGGCGACCTCTACCCCTTGTTTGCCTGCATGCTGACCGCCCGCTCGTGGAACTCAGTCAACAGGGGCATCAGCCAAGCTCCAGTCACTGCCACTGAGGTAGGTGGCTCCTGAATACAAGGGGCAGGACCAGGGGTGGCTATCCAGGATCTGAGGTTCTGTCTGGTGCGCTGTGGGGGTGGAGTTATAGGCAGAATGGGAGCTACACCAGATGAGAAGGAGGGAGGGGAGGAGGGACAGTGTCCCTGGATGGAAGGGGGGACAGGGAGCGGTACCCCACTCCTGCCTTCCTTATCATCCTGGAGTACAAACAGGTCACATTAACCATGTGGTCAGACTTCTGAGGCTTTCAGTGCGCCCTGCTCACACAGGATTTCAGGCTTCCTCAAAGCTCTCTCCCAGGGCCTCTGGGAGTCCCCAGAGACTGTCTCATGAATACGCCTGGCACCACTTCTGCTGTCTCCTCCTGGGGACTGTCTCCGTTGTGTGGTTCCTCTGGGGCACCCCACCAGGGAGAGTGCTTCAGTTCTCATGCTCTTGTCCTGTTGCTCTATGGAGTTTTTAGTGAAACGGCTTTTTGGTCTTTCTTGGTAGTTCATTTCTTCATCAGAAGTAGACAGTAGTTCTGTGGTGTCTTGGCCGAGACCCATCGAAGTGACATCTCCGCCCTGCACTCATTTTCACTTCTGCCCCACCACAGGGACGTCTGCAGCGGCTCCTTCTTCCTGGCTCAGGGCTCCCTCCCTCCCTGGCTTCTCCGTCCACTGTGTCACAGTGGACTTCTGTCTTCCCAGGTTGTCGGTTTGCCAGGCTGAGGCAGACTTGCCTATGTCCACGTGGGGACAGACCAGGGCGAACCACAAGGGACAGGGTCCTGCTTGTGCGGTTGGAAAGACCTGGGTTCCAGTTTCAGCACCTGTTCTTCCTGGTGGCATGACCTTGGCTAGTTCTTGTCACCTCTTTGAGCCTCAGGGGGGTGCCCCGTAAGCTGCCTTGTGGCAGGTGGCTTTAGGAATGGCTAGATCCAGAGTGTCAGATGATGTCACCAAAGAGGGCACCTGTTGCCATGTCTTGGTTCTGCTTTCCTCCAAGTTTCCATCATTGTCTATCAAGCTTGGTGGCAAAGATGACCACCAACCGCCCCCAGCCTACACAGCTTCAGAGCTTGTCCTCTCGGAAGAAGACAGATAGTCGCCCTCCTTTGTTCAATGGGGATGGAATTTCTGCTTTACTGATGATGCATGGCAAGTGCCTCTCCGCAGCTCCTGAAGCTCATTCACTGAGCAAACATTTGTTTTCGCTGGACCCTGGACTAGGTGCTGAGGACCCAGTGGTGAGCGGACAAATAGTCCTGCTTTGTAATTTGCACTGTGGTCGAGGGAGACAGACAGTAAACCGGTGAACAAACCGGTAAATGGAACAACCGCAGGTTGACCGTATCAGGAGGGAACAGGCGTGTGATGGGGGTGCTGTAAATTGAGTGACGTTTAAACTGAGACCCGAGGACAAGCAAGGCACCAGCCGCAGGAAGAGCTGGGAGGAAGCATCTCAGGCGGAGAGCACACAGCGTGCCGAGGCCTGGGGGAGGGAGAGCTCACTGAGGTCCCGAGTGTGGCAACGTGGGTGGTGGAATGAGAAGAATTTGAGCACCAGGCAGAGAGAGCATCACCCTGGGCCTATAAGCCATGGAAAGAAGTTTGGATTAATTCTAAGTACAAAGCAAAGCCTTCGACAGGCTTTAAGCAGGAGAAGGACTTGCTCAGACTTGCTATTTTAAGTGTCTCCCTGGAGTGGGGCAAGATGAGCAGTGGGGCGATCAGCTAGGAGGCTGGGGCAGAGCTCCACGTGGGGGGTGCTGGGTTCAGACTGTGCTGATGGCACTGGAGGTGGAGAGAAGCAGGTGGACTTAAGTCTGAGAGGCTTTCCGTCAGCTTGGGTGTCGAAACGTTGCGTCACAGCTCTTTGGGGTGAATCACAGGACCGGGGAGGGTGGTGCCGCTCCCTGACATAGGAAAGACTTTGAGAAGGCTGTATTGGGGTTGGGGGGTGTCAGTAGTTCTCTTGAGCATTCATACAGAGGTGCCATGGCTGTTAAGCCTGGAGCTCAAAGAAGAGGTCCAAGCTTGAGAGAGAAATTTGAGAGTCCTCAGCAGATAGGTGCTATTTAAGGCCACAGGAGTGGACAAGGTCGCATGGACTAAGTAGGTACTCAATAAATGATATCTGATTTTATTAATGAAGTTTGCATTTTATTTTTGCATTTTTATTCATTCATGAAGACCAGCATGAATGCTACTGTAGTCGTCTGCTTGGGTTGCCATAACAGACTACTTCCGGCTGGATGTCTTAACAACGGAAATGTGTTCTTTCGTGGCTCTGGAGCTTGGGTCCGTATCGAGGTGTCACCAGGACTGGTTTCTGGAGGGAGCTGTCTCCCTGGCTTGCAGATGGCTGCCTCCTCGCTGTGTCCTCACACGGCTGGCCTTTTGTGTGTGCACGCTCCTGGTATCTCTTCCTCTTCTTGCAAGGACATCGGTCCTATTGAATTAGGTGCCCCACCCCCCTTGGGAATTCACTGACCTTTAATTATCTCCTTAAAGGCCCTGTCTCTAAGTAATCGCACTGGGGTTAGGACTTCAATTTAGGATTTTGTGGGGGCATAATTCAGTCCAGAGCACCAGGCCGGGAAGCCTCTCCTCATGCCTTTGCCAAAAGGGGTCCCTCAATACTTCTGCTGCATGTGTGCAAGCACCGTATACTCTGTCTCCTGTACTTACATGAGCTCTCTGACTTGTTGGCGAGGACCTGAACCGCGGGCATCCTGTCTGGTCCGTCTTTGGTAAGGGCTCTGCCGTTCTGGGACCAGGTCTAGCAGAGAGGCGTTTGTGTAGGTCCTGGAGACATGTACTGCATTTGCTTGCTTTGGCCAAAAACCCAGGTAGAGAATAAATTTAGCTACTCTTAGCTAGCCGGGTCTTTGAGATGTAAGGGCCCACTTCCCAGAGTCTAATCTAATTTAGAATTAGGGAACCCTGCAACGTTGTATCAAGGAGGACGGTTCCCCACTAAAAGTGGCTTCAACAATTAGGAACCTGAGCTCTCCAAACAAGAAGCCTGGAGGTGGGTGGGCGCAGGTTGCTGACTGAGCAGGTCGACCGTCTCAGGGCTTTGGGCCGACTCCTCCGTGATTCTCTTGGTCTCTTCTCGTGATTCTGAGATGACTCGGCAGGCCCAAGCTTTACATCTTTATTCTGTGGTGACCAAAGGTGGGAATGAGGGCTCTTCTCATATATTGTTTCTCAAGAGTAAAAAACCCCTTCTCAGAAGTCCCCCCAAAGACTCCTCCTCATGTCTTATTGGCCAGAGTCATGTCACATGTCCATGCCTAAACCAATCAGCTGGCAGGGGCATTAAGCGCAGAGCAGGTATTGACTGAGATCAGTCAGTGACCTGGGGCTAGGGAGGGGCTCTGCCTCCCTGAAGAGCATAGCCCCAAGGGGCCAAAAGAACAAAAAGGGGGTCCTTTTGACAAAGGAGAAAGGGGGGAAGGCTGTTGGATAGGCACCCAGAGGAGCCTACTGCCGACACCCACCATCCTGACTCACCCGGGTATGTCCAAGCTTGATGGCTGTGATGTCCCGCAAGGCAGTCTGGGTGGGCATGGGTGCTTTCCACTTGGCCTGAGAGGGGCTGTTGCCAGGCCAGTCCCTGCCTTGCTAAAAGGGGGTCCCTGTGGTGAGCGGGGCTGTGAGGAGGCCTTGGTGCTCTGGCAGGGCGACCTGCACCTGTGTTGGGAGGTGGTGGGCAGGCAGATGGCCTCTGGGCGTCTGGCTTCGTGCTGAGATGTTCCAGTCTGACGGCTCCTGCCCGAGGGGCGTTCCCAGTTCCACAGCAGCGCAGTTATCAGCGGCGCACATGTGTTCCTGAAAGGGCAGCGGGTTCTGCTTCTGCTGCAGAAGGCGGCCAGGCGGTGCAGCCTTTGGCAGCGCTGGGGCGCCCCTGTGACTCCCGTTGGCACCGAGCACCTCCCCGTGCCTTATCTCCGATGGCCCTCTTGGTGTTGCTGGGAGGTAGACACAGAGGGTGCCGGCAGTGCCAGCTTGTAGGTGAGGACACTGGCTCAGAGCAGATGGCAGGACTTGTCCAGGCTCACATGGCCCACTGTGAGGTGAGGGGCAGGGTAGCCTGGTGGTGAGGCTGTGGGCTTGGCAGCGGGACTTCCTGAGCTGGGACCCGGACTCGCCACTTACCAGCTGTGGACCTCGGGCAAGTTACTTTAGCTCTCAGGGTCTCAGCTTCCCCTCTCAAGGCAGGTCACGCCCTTGCCCAGTTAGGGTTGTTGTGAGGATTCAACGAGTTAACGCACGCAAGTGTTTTCAAAGTGCCTGGCCTGCTTGGTGAACGTGCCGTGTGTGTTGGCTGTTGTCACTGTCATTCTCATTGTTCCTCTGCAGACCAAGGAGGGACCAGAGCCTCACTGCCACACTCAGGACTCTAGTTACTCAGGACTCAGGGGGCAGTTATCTGCCCAGAGCCATGGAGAGCTCAGGGACAGGGAAGGGTGGGAAACCAGAGCCCAGCACAGGGCAAGGGCTAGCCAGCCCCGAATGCTGTTCCGGGCATCAGGGCCCTGGGCACGGATAGGCTGAGACGGGCTCTGAGGGGAGCACAGTGAGGGCCGTGTGGGTGGCCGGGGCTGTGGGTGTGGTGCCGACTGAGGCAGGGTATGGGCAGGACTTAGGAGCTCGGTTGGGGTCAGGAGCTCGAATCTGTGAACTTCAATAGCCTGGACTTGGCTGAAGGGATGGGGGACATGACTCAGCCAGTGCCAGCTTCCAGGGCTCCTTCCAGGCCTGACCTGAAATTGGTGGCCAGTAGAGAAGCCTTGAAGAGCAGCTCAAGGTGGGCACCTGGGCTGAGAGGCTCCAGCCTCATCACATCGTTGGCGGGAAGGTAGATTTCCTGCTGCAGTTGGTACTGGTTTGGAGGCGTGGAGGATAGGTATTCATCAAACATCAAATGTCAAGTCTCCTTGTGCTAAGCTTCCCTTCGAGGAGAGTTTCTAGTGGCACCAAGGCAGCTGTGCCAGAAGCTCCCTCCTGGAGCGTCCTTGCAGCCCCTCAGGTCACATCTTGGATACCTGCCATCCTGGGCTCCATTTCCCACACCAACTATCTCTGTCTCCTTGCCACTGCTTTAGGACTCGGAGATCCGCAACAATGCGGCCATCTACCTCCCCCAGATCAGCCAGCTCCTCAACCACGTGCCCCGCCAGATGCTGCTCATCTTCAAGACCAACGACCTGCTGCGTGGCATCGAGGCCGCCCTGGGCACCCGCGCCAGCGCCAGCTCCTTCCTCAACATGTCACGATGCTGCATCAGAGCGCTGGCCACGTGAGTGTGGGCTCCGGGCCCTCTTCCCCTCCAGCTCCTTGGCCTGCCCCAGGAGTCCTGCTCCCCTCCACTTTCTCCCACTGGTCCCCAGGGCCCTGCCCCAGCGTCCCAAACTCCAGATCTCTCTGCAGGAGTTTAGGGGAAGAGAACTGCTCCAGCACACTGGCTGATGCCTCAGGGCAGTGCTCTGGGTGGTCCAGAGGGCCACCTGCACTTGAAAATGGTGGATTCTAGGTCCTCACCCTCTCGGTCAAGCTTTTCAAGTGACTCTTACCCTCAGTAAAGTTTGAAATGTTTTCTGAAAGTCTCAGTCCCAGATTGGGATCAGGATGGCCTGATGCACATTCCACCTCTGCCTGGTCCCTGGACCTGTCTCCCCAGGATTGGCCAGGCGGCCAGGCAGCGAGGCAGCGACACCAGTGTTCTTTTCCCTCCAGGTGTGGTTGTGGCTCAGGACAGTGTGGCAGCCGACTCTGGGCTCTCCCAGGATCTCAGGTCGTTGCAGATGCCTCATCACCCTTGCGGTGTGGGTGAAAAGGGGAAGGGCACTTCCTCAGGGAGGTAGTGACAGAGGAGCGAGGGTGCTAGGCCCTTTTACCCGAGGGTGGCATAGATATGGGAAGGCTCGTGCTGTGGCCAGACGTTCTTCCCTGAGAGGGCAGGCCTCGGCTGGGGTCGCCTCCCAGCCCATGCGTCCCACGCAGCGAACGGGCCATTTTCGCCAACTGCTTGGTGAAGGGAGAGCTGAGCACCTGTATCATGTACCCACTATCAAATACCAAATTAGATTAGGGAAAAACAGACTGCACACGGAAAGGGCTGAGCGTGATTTATCTTCCTTGGAGGGTTCAGGAAATGAAGTTGTGAATAGGTTACACCATAAACACCGGTTTTCACCGTGCCCTTTTTTGGTGCAGAGAGACTGAGCTGGGCTGCATCCCTAATGGCCTGAGCCTTCTAGGACCACCTGACCAGGTTTCCAGGTGACTCTTACCTTCAGAAAGTGTGGGAAAGCTTTTATATTTGAGTTTGGGAGGTTCTGGTTTGATAAATACTGACTATACTCTTGGAAAAATAGAAGCTTTGAAACATGGTACCCAGTGGGTCCACTAGGACTTTGATGCCGTGTGAAATAGCTGCCTTCGCTTACTTACCCCCTATCTGTAGTCCCTCTGGTCCCTGATGGGCAGCGGTAGGATCACGTAACCAGGATTCGTACATTGGGGCGGGGGATGGGGCTGCGGAGCTGGCAGCGCCACTCTCTTCCATTTTTCTAAATGATCCCAAGCGTTTCTTGCCTCTTTATCTGTGGTTCTCTCCTTTCTTCTCGCCCCTCCTGCAGACACAGCAAGAAGACTACCTGTTCGTTCTTCAGAAGGACCCAGATCTCTTTCAGCGAGGCCTTCAGCTTGTGGCAGATCGACCTTCACGAACTCATTCTGCGGGCGAAGGCGTTAAGGCTGACCAGCTGGGTCTTGGCCCTGCTTTGCTGGCTGTTGCCTGCTCCACACTGAGTGGACCTTCTGTCCCCTTCCCTTTTTCGGTGGGCTCTATGGTGGGCATGGGGTCTTTTCACTCATTCTTTAGGCACGTCTCTACCAGTTGCCCTGTTTCTGCCACGTGGTGGCCTGGAGCCCATGGTCACTGCCCAGGGCACCGTCCTGCTCCGCCTCTGGAATTCCTGCCCCACACTGCAGCCCCTGTCTTGGGGGCCACGCACTGAACCACACTATAGGTTTCTGTCCTTATCAAGGGCGATGGCACACACTCTGCTTTCCCACTCCCAGAGGGTGCCATTGGGTTAGGTGTGCCCTTACTTCCGTTAGCCCCTCCTGTGTCAGGATGGACCATGAGTCCCACTGAGGGCACATTTAACTTGCAGGAAGTTGGATTTTGTTGGAGGGGAGCGTGGTCCCTGAGCTTGTTGGAGAACAAGGCCCCTCTCCTTGCCCCGCCACTCCCCAGTGGTGTCGCCCCTTAGCGAGTCTGTGCTCGGCTGTGAGTTCACTGCTGCCATGGGCACCCCTTTGGTGTCTTATGTGCTGTGTTCAGTGAGACCCCCTCAGGGTTGCAGGGCAGCTCTCAGTCGGTGGGATTTTATTCCAGGCTGGGAGCCAATCCACTTTGGCCGTTGGGTAGGAATGGCCCTGGACACCACACGCCGTTGTGTTCTGCTTGGGTTCTTGCCTCTGTGTTTCTCCGGCCTGCCACTGTGGGGCCACTTCCCGCTTCTGGGAGGTTTTTCTCATTTTCCAAGACTTAGACCTTGCTTGCAGTTGTTCAGAAGCCCAGGGCCAGAACTCAGAGGCTCGGCTGAAACTGCAGACTTTGGTTCTCCTGGGTTCTCACCTAATTCCCAGGGACTGGCACCTGCCTTGTCCTGCTGATTGCTTCCTGACTTAGCCCTCTGGTTCATTGTCTGATGGCCCCGGTGCCGGAGACTGCAGACTGAACCTCGCTTACCGTGGCTAGGGTTCTGCTCTGAAACCCCCTTGTCACCTGTGCAGACTCTGTGCTTCGCCTTATTGCCTGCTGCCCGCCTGCCCCCTCCAGGCACGGTCTTCTGCACCCGTTTCTGGGACATCCCAGGCTCTGGCTGCAACTCCCGGGCCTGTGTGGTCTCCAGGGGCTGCTGGGGTGCAGTCCCCCGACTTCCGTTAACCCTTCTTTTGTTAACTAGTAGGAAGTCAGGGTTCATTGAAGGGGAGCATGGCCTCTGGGTTTGCTGGGGAACAGGTCCCCTCTCCTTGCCAGGTCACCCCCCGGATTTGGGAGGTCCTGGCTATCGCTGAGCACACTTGCTTTCAGACAGTGATTATATTTGAGTCTCTCTGATCCTGCTTTACCTGATTCATGGGGCAGAAAACTCCTGAATTTGAGCCTAATTTCTGTTCTCATTAATCCTAATACAATGAGCAGATTTTCCACTGACCAGAGACAATTTGCAATCCCTTTATTTCCCCAAAGAATTAATTGTTCTTAGTGACCATTTGGATGTAACTAGGCACCTGAGAGAATAATTTGCAAGATCTGTTATTGATCATGAGGATGCATACTATATGTTGTATTTTATGGTGTCTTTTGTAGTTACTGAAGTAAAAACAAATGTCCTTTTCTTCAAGGTAATGGTTACTTGCTTATCATTTTTGGTTTAATGGTTGGCTTCCTGCTGGCCTGTGATATAAAACATCAGCATGCTGCCAGTTTGCCCAAGCACCCAGAGCAGATATCCAGGGAGTGGAGAGGGGCTGGGAGAGTTTGGGTGCAGGGCAGTTTGAAAGTAGGAGAGGAGCAGGCTGATGATTATTGAGTGCCTCCCACATGTGAGAGAACATGCTGGGCACTTTATAAGTAAATTCTATCATTGGTTTGTCCCATTAGCTCTGTGAGGGGTCATTAACCTCATCTTCAGAGATGGGAGCCAAGGCGCAGAGAGGTTTAGTAATTTGCCTAAAGTCACACAGCTGCCTCGATTTTTATCCCATAGTGCTGTAGACATGGGTCGTACTACTTGTTCTTTGGGCCGTCATATGTGCTTGCATTGGGTCTCAAAAACCCTGATTTTGGAGGCAATTGGATTTTCAGTGGGGATGGGGGAAAGGATGGGTAATGGAGACAAAAAGTCTTGGAAAATGCAGACTCAGCCCAGCGTGTTCCCTGGGGCCTAAGGCAGGACAGACCTGGACTACCACACTCCGCAGTGCAAATCTGACACCAACCATTCAGAGTTGGTGCAGACTCCACAGGCTTCAGGTCACAGTTCCTCATAAGACTGCTCTCACTGCAGACACAGCTGCAGGTTTGGGGGTCCCCAGGCCATCCGCAGTTCTGACCAATTGACTAAGAATTTGGAGGTTCCCCCAACCCCTTTAGATTTAGTCATTTTTTAGAATGACTCACAGAACTCAAGAAGTCACTGTATTTGCGAATACAGTTTTATCATAAAGAATACAAATCAGCACCAGCCAAATGGCATCAGGTGAGGTCTGCTCGGGCCCTGAGTGCAGGGCTTCCAAGTCCTCACCTGTGGAATTGAGGACACACCCCTCTCAGCGCAGCAGCATGCTCACGGAGCGTCACAGTTCAGTTTTTGTCATGGCTTCATTACATAGGCAGGACTGAGTGAGTCACTGACCGCGTGATTGAACTTGAACTCCAGCTCCCACCTGGCCAGGCAGATGGGGCTGGCATAGCCGCCATCCTGAGTCACCTAGTATGAACTCAGGTGTGATCCAAGGGGCACCGCTTCCTTCTCTGTCCTGTAGGACTTGCCGTGGGTTCGTTTGGGTCTGGAGCTTTGCAGTAAAGTTCTGCGACCTTTTCTCTCAGCAGTGACAGAGTGTCAGGAGGGCACCACCAATTTACTTTGAAGAGTGTTTTTTCTTTTAACACTTGGATACTTAGTCAACATAGATGTTGGCTCCTTTCATTGGAGCGACATGACTCTTTCCTTCCCTTCCTCTCTGCAGGTGGAGGGGAGAGGCGTTCTAACTCTGTGGCCCATTGGGTGGAGCGCCCTCAGGTGTGTTCCCAGCCAATAGTAAGTGCAAATGTCCTGGCTTGTAGTAAGTGCTCGATGAACATGCAGATATTTAGAATGTCGGAATACGTTATTTGCAGGGATGTTGACATCTGTGTATTAAAGCAGCTACCCATGTCACTCATCCTCCATGAGGAATGCTGCCTTGTTTGGGCGCCAGGGTCATTTCCTCAGAGCTGGCGCATCAGAGGTGACGCTTTCAGCACGATAGGCTCCCCAGGGTCCTCCTGCCACAGCTGCAGGGCTTTGAGAATGCAAGTGTCTAATGCCATCTCAGAAAACGAAAGTGGCTCCGACAGGCCCCGGGGCAGATCATCAGGGGCAGGATCTGTTGAGAGGTGTGGAATGACCCTCAGTGCTGGCAAATGGGAGGCGTTACATAGAGCCACGCGGACTGACACTTGGGTCTTAAGTGGTCTTAAGGGTACAGCCACGAGGAGCTGAGGAGCCAGGGTCTAAGTTGGGACCTGGTCATCGGCAGTTCTTCTTAGAATGAGTAAAGCTCCAGAGAGGGGTGTGTTCCTTGCAGCCTGGGCTATTGGAGCGACGATGTTTGCTGGGCTGGATCAGGGGCCTATATTTAACAAGAGGCTTGGAATGCTAGAGGCGACCAGGTGCCACTGCTTCAGGTAGCTGGCCACAGGGGAACTGTGGAAGGCTCACTCCCCTAAGCCTTCTGTGTGCAAATGTTTTGGTAAGAGCCCATTTGTTCAAAAAGGCTCTGCTCTCACCTCCTTTCCTTCTGCCCTCTGCGCCCCTGCCTTCCTGTTATGAAGTTGCACAGACTGGCTTGGCTTTCTCTCCTTTTCTAAAGGAAGGATGAGGTCAGCCCTCAGCAGAATAAACATTAAACCTTAGGCTGGGCTGCAATGTCCATTTTCCCACGCTGAGTGCCTCCTGGCCTGGTTTCCCTGGAGCCTCACTCAGCTCCCGCCAGCAGCTCGCTTCCCTCCCAGCCAGGTCACCGTGCTCCGCTCCCAGGCAGCCCTGCCCAGGGCACAAAACACTCTTTCTCCTCAGTTCTGCCTCTGGCTTAATAGTGGCAGAGCTCCTATTTTCTTCCTGTGTTTTCCTTTCCCAGGTATGAAGGGAAGGCCAGGCTGGTGAAGTGGTGCAGTGATGGGAATCAAGCCCCCAACGGCTGCCATTTTGGCTCCCGTTTCCTCATCTCTCCCTGCACCTTCATTCTAGAGCAGTGTGTCTCAGACGCGTGTGTAAAGGCATAAGCTGGGGTCCCATTAAAACAGATTCTGACTTAGCAGGTCTGGGCGGGGCTGAGCATCTGCATTTCAAACAAGCTCCTGGGGCTGCTGCTGCTGCTGCTGCTGGTCAGAGGACCGCGCTTTGAGTTGCAAGAATCTAGATCAGTGGTCCCAGGACTGGCAGCATCAGGATAACCTGGGAGGTTGGTAGAGATGCAGATTCTCAGGCCCCGTCCCGGACGTCCTGAACAAAAACTCGGGTGGGCCCAGCAATGTTTCAGTCAACCCTCCAGGGGATGCTGATTCACACACACGGTTGGAAACTCTGGTCTATGGTCTTAACCCTGCCGGCACACCGGATCCCCAGGAGAGGGGCTAGTGCCCAAGCCTCTGGTTTGTAGCACTTCTCCCCCTTCGGTGGTTTCGCTTCCACGGTTTCAGTTACCTATGAGCAGTCTTGGTATGAAAATATTAAATGGAAAATTCCAAAATTTAACAATTTATAAGTTTTAAAATGTGCGCCATTCTGAAATCTCGTGTCGTCCTGCTCTGTCCTGCTGGGATGGGAATCATCCCCTTTCCTGCATGTCCATGTTCTATCTGCTGCCTGCCCTTCGTCACTGAGTAGCATTCTTGGTTATCAGATGGTTGTTGGAGAGAGGGAGAAGGAGGTGGAGGCAGGCAGGCCACATTCACATAACCTTTACTACAGAATATTGTTATAGTTGTTCTATTTTATTGTTGTTAACTTCTTACCGTGCTTAATTTGTAAATTAGTTTTATAAGTATGCACGTAGAGGAAAAAACATTGTATGTGTAGGGATTGATACTATTTCCTGTTTCAGGCATTCACTGTGGGTCTTGGAATGTAAGGGGAAAGTACAACTGTAATTGTTTTGAGTTAGGGTGAGGAATTTAAAATAATTGTTTTTTATTTTTAAAAAGATTTTATTTATTTTTACAGGGAGGGGAAAGGAGAGAGAAAGAGAGGGAGGGAAACATAAATGTGTGGTTGCCTCTCACGTGTCCTACTGGGGACCTGGCCTGCAACCCAGGCATGTGCCCTGACTGGGAATCGAACTGGTGACCCTTTGGTTCACGGCCTGCGCTCAATCCACTAAGCTACACCAGCCAGGGCTAAAAAGATTATTTTAATTGATCCCTTCAAGGATACCATATTATATTCAGTTGTCATGTCTCCTTAGTCTCTTCTGTGACAATTCCTCAGACTACCCTTGTTTTTCATGACCTTGAAGGACCATGACCTTTGGAAGCATACTGGTGAGGTATTTTATAGAATGTCTTTCAATTTTGGTTTGTCTGATGTTTTTTTCTGGTCAGACTGGGGCTATGTGTTTGGGGAAGGACACCACAGAAGTGAAGCACCCCTCATTTCATGTCAAACTTGGGAAAACATGGTATTGACATGACTTACTTGTTCCTTAAAGCTCTCTAGCAGGGTTTGAATCCCTGCTTTAGGCTCACACACCTGCCATGTGTCTTCTGGAGAAGGAAGAAATGTAGTTTGTGAACTCTTCCATGTGTGGGCTTAGGCATACCATCTTTGTGATTAAGGAGGCCTGGCTATTTTCAAATTAAAAGGCTCCCAGGAAACTACAAAATGCAGATATGCCAACACAAGGTAAAAAAAAAAAAATAGCAGTGTAGTGTAGTTTTAATGTTTACCTTTACCACAAATTAACTCTGCTAGCACATACACAAATGTAATGACCAATGGATGTAATATCAGGAGCATGAGCATCAAGCCCCATCCCACAAAAGATAGGCCTGGCACTGGGTTTTCATTTTCTGGGTGTATTTGGAGTTCTAGTGGGGGTTTGTAGGGAACCTTTTAGTTGGACACTACTGGGTGGTTGGCATCCTTTGCACCAGTCTGAGCTGGTAGCTGCCTCCCAGTGCTCAGAGGGGACAAGTCAGTGTCTCATTGGGACTGGTGGTTGACCATTTCAAGCCATGATCCCAACTGTGAATGATGGAAGTGGTTTCTGGCCTTTCTGTAGGTGGGTAATAATGGAGAGGGAAGGGCTGGAGGATGGAGTGCCAGCAGCATAGATTTCCTGTATTCAGGCTAACACTGGGTGGGCTCCCCAGGCTGGTGCATTAGGGACAGAGGGGCTCTCGCGGTTTCCTGCCTTCTTGGAACTGCTAGGACTGTGTGTAGTTGATGGTAGTGGGGGTCTCCTGCCCTCGCTCCTTTTTGTACCAAATGTAAGCATATGCACATTGGAGCGTCTGCAAACACTGAGGTGGGCAGTATGAGGTAGTACCTAAGGGTCTGGGCTCTAGAGTTGGCTTTGGTTCAAATCCTGATCGTGGGCAAGTTACCCAACCTCGCTGGGCCTCAATTCCTCAATTTGAAAACTGGGGATAATGATGCCTACTTCATAGGGTCCTTCGGAGTGTTAAGTTAGATAATATATGTAATGTACTTGTAAAAGTACTTGGAGAAGAGAAACCATGGTAAGTACTCAATAAATGTTTGATTTTTTCATTAGCCCCCATGGCAGACACTGTCCCCAAGCCCCTTAACTCTTGCCTGCCCTCTACTAGAGAGGCTGAAAAAGTGAGGTCTTGCTTTCCCAGACTCCCTTGCAGCTAGGGGTGGCATAGGGCATGAGAGGTGAGGGGGGATCTTATAGAAGACTTCTGGAAAATTTTTCTTTAGAAACTTGTCTGTGTGGCCACTTTTTCCTTCCAGCAGGGGAGGCTGGTGTGTGGTTTTGGTTGTGTAAAAGTGTAACAGCCCCTTTGTGATTTTAAGGCAATAAGCACAACATGATGTTTTATTTGGGCATCTAGCATTCTTGGATGCTGGGCAGGCCCACTCCCAGGCACTTATGGGTATAAAATGAAGTTTATTACCCATATAATAACTAGCAAAAGGATTCCCCAAGGAGAAGGGCTCAAGTTTGGTCTGGAGTGAAAAATGAATGAGATATGGGGTTGGATGGCTCTGGTTTTTACTTTGTTTGGGGATTGGAACTGGGATGAGGGCTCCTGTGGGTGGACCAGGGTTTGCATAGTTTGAACTTCCTCAGAGCCAAGGGAGAGAGCACCTGGACTTTCTTATCAGCTTGCCCAGGGATAGGGCAAAAGGAAAAGGGGTGGGGGAGGGGCTTGAAAGCTGTCAACAATCAACATCGAAAATGGAATCAGACTCTATCACCCATGAAAATTCAACACGCTGCAAATAGCCCACCAGGAAGATGGAAGGAGCCTAGGAATGAGCCCCACGCTGAGTGGTGAGTGTGGCCATGGGCTGTTTTCCACAGTAGACATGATAAAGATTTTCTAAGGGAATGGATGTGAACAGATGCTTTTAGAGCGTGGGGAAACTTTCTTCTGAGTGTTCTTTAATCAGATGCTCCCTGCACCCATGGCTTGGAGGTGGCGGTCAGGAGCCCCGGGTCAGTCATAATGATCCTAACCATTGAGGAGCATAAAACACACATATGTTACTTTACAGTTCAAAAATCAGAAGTCCGAAAATCAAGGGATCAGCCAGGCTGCTTTCCTCCTGGAAGCTCTAGGGAAGAATCCACTTCCTTACCTTTTCCAGGATCTAGAGGTCACCCACATTCCTTGGCTCATGGCTGCATCACTCAACCTCTGCCTCCTTTGTCACATCTTTTCTCATTCTGACCCTCCTACCTGCCTCTTATAGGCACCTCGTGATTACTTTGGGCCCACCTGGGTAATCTAGGAAAATCCATCTAAAGAGCCTTAGCCACTCCTGCAAGGCCTTTGACCATGTAAGATAACATTTCTAGGTTCCAGCAATTAGGAAGTGGACATCTTTGAGAGAGGTCATTGTTCTACCTACCACACCACTGAACCCTGTGGTAGGCTTGGGAATACTAGGCTAGGCTTTGTTCTAGTAGAAGAACTAGCTATCAATAGGTGATAAAGTAATAGCCATAATAATAATAGCTAATACTGAGTACTGACCGTGTAGTAGTCTCTGCACAGATTCAATTTCTCTTAGTTCATGTGACAACCCTATGAGGGCTAGGGAACACTATGATTGCCCTTGTACAGTTGAGTAAACTGAGGCACAGAGGGCTCAGGTTACTTGCTAGAGGCACCCAGGCAGTGAACGGCAGAGACAGGCTTGAGCTGAGGTGGTTTGCAGCCAGAGTTTGGGCTCTCAACCCCTGACTCTCCATTTCCCCTTGCTGGAGTGGACTGCTTCCACAGAGCCTGCGAGAGGTGGGAGCTCTGTGTCCTCCCGTAGCCTTCTGGGCCTGCAGCTGGTGGGGTCCTGCAGTGAGGTGCTTCTGTGCCTCCTGCAGTGGGTGCAGCTGGGCAGCGGCAGTCCCTGGATAGTCATCTCTCTGCAGAGGGTGAGTCTTTATGTCCCAGAGCTCACCTGAACAGCGGGGCCTCAGACTCCAAGCCCCTTGGGTAGCTCTGGATGCTGGGGTATACACCCTGCTTGGGAAATGCTTGTAAGGGGAGTTAACATCGGCAGAGATTTTGCTCCATGGTTAAGTAGGAGCAGAGAGGAGGTTCTGCTTTTTCACTTCATCCTCTCCCTCCCAAGTATGTGGGGACAAGTGCACAACTGCGAGGAAATTTGAGCATTCAGGACATTTTAATGAGCTGATTTGAAGTGAGATTGGACTTGTAACAGTTCATTGCCATCATCATCTGATGCAGGATGTGTCCAGAATAAACTGATCTTTTTTCTTCCCAGTTCTGAAAGGGTTCTCTTGTCAGGGGCCCGGGTTGCCCACCCTGGGCCAGGCAGCGGGAGGTCAGGTACATCGTTCTCGTTCTGCTGTCACTGGGCATGGTGCTTTGGTCTCTGAGCCTCTGCTTCCCCTGCTGTGAAATGGGGTGCCTGTCCTTAAGTTGCCTTTCCCAGAGGGCTATGGTGACCATGAAGGGACAATGACAGTGAAAGTGACAGGCAAAGCAACACTGAAAAACTAACAGCTACACAGCATGCAAGAGGACAGTCTACCTACTCAGCATTCCTTGCAGCTTTAATGGAACTCCTTTTTCCTTCAGGGACACCCATTTCTGCAAGTGTGCTGATCCAGCATCTCCCACAGACTGTGGGGGTAGGAAGACAGCCACCTCTCCGGCCACAGAGATTGGTTTTGGAATGGGCTCACGACCCTAAGGACTTTCCTGTGTCTTTCAGCTAGGGCTATGGAGAATGACCACCTTTCCACTTATTGCTAAGCTCCACTGGCTATTTTGCCTGTCTTGTCCTTCGAACCCCTGGATCCAGCCACTCCTGCAGGCCTGATCTACCCTTGATCTTTTAATTATAGGAGTCAATAAATCTGCCTTCCCCTTTTTTGTGTGGGTAAGTTACTTAAAATTAGGTATCTCATTTTTAACCCAAAGAGCCGCCACCATGGCAGCTATTATGTTTAAGGGCCCCGGGCCCGTGTTTGGAGGGTGTGGAGCGCCTAGAGGAAGTCTGGAGGGGAATAACAGATGTCTACAGGGAGAGAAATAAAGCGGCGATTACAGGCTGACACTCTCCAGAGAGCTGTACGAGGACAAACAGGGTTAAATTACAATAAATTCTTATCGTTGTTGCTGTTGTTGAGACAATGAAAGTAAGAGCTACTGTTTGGCTACTTTATATGCCATTTTTCGGTCAAAACCATCACAAAGGCCCGTGTCATTCTGGCTAGATGCCAGTGGTATGGAACACTTTTTATAATAGTCATGCCCCATGGGGTTCTTAGAAACTGCCTATTGACTGAAATAGGCTTAATTCTCTCATTGATTCTTCTACTTGCCGCCCTCACAGGTCACCCTCAGAGGGCTGACAGGAGCTGTTTCTCTAATCACAGTATTATTTTGGTGGAGACATCCCTGGGGCAGGTAAGATAAGCACTGTCTCCCATAGGTGCTCTCTATTGGCCTGAGTTGCTGGCCAGTTCATGGAACTCATGTTTAACCAGGAACGGGTTGGGGACCTGGACTGTGTGTGTGGCTTCTCTCTCCCTAATTTCACATGTCTGTTTGAGCGAGCTAGAGCTCATGTGAGGATCATCACCTCTTTCCTTGTCTGGGTCATGAGGTCCCTAAATAGGCTGACCTTGATGTGTTACAGATGCCAAGTGGGCATACGGATGGGCTTCCCCATCTCCATGGCCTGCTCCTGTTGTTCACTCCGCCTTCTCTGCCTTTCCTCATGTCCACGCCCTCTGCTTCCTACGTTTGTGGGCAGCACTCAAGTCCTGCCTTCCGTAGGGAGCTTCGCAAGACCACTGTGTGCTTGTCCGTCTGCCTCCTCCTCCTCCTCCTCCTCCCAGTTCTCCTGACACTTCTCTCCACTGCCACCACCCACACTCAACTGTCTGCCTGCCCAGGGCACTCCTCGGAGGGCCAGGAATGCTTCTTTGTCTCTTGTACGCTCTTTGGCGCCTGGACAGTGAAGGCCCCAGCAGGCCTTTCGTCGGTCATTGCGTGGTCACTTACATGTGCCTGAATTCATGCATTCTTTCAATGCCCATTTATTGGGGGGAGGAGTGGAGGGACAAGATGAATTGAACAAGACTCCTGCCTGTGAGGAACTGTGGTCTCTCTGACGAAAGGAACTGGCTTGGGTAAGGAGGGAGGCCATTGCCAGTGGAGGCAATGGTGAACTGGGAGTGTGTGGTCTGGGAGGAAAGAGAGGGATTTGAACAACTCTTAGGGCCAGTGACACAGGTTAGCAGCTCCACCTGGAATCAAGATTTGATGAGACCATTTCTATGCTGCTTTTCTAGGCCAGCGTTTCCCTGAATTTCATTTTGACCAAGGTGCCTGCATTCACTGTCTCAGTGGATTGTGCCACCAGCAGTGACCCAGGTTCAAGATCTGCGAGGCAGCCTTCACCCCTCCTTGACCTTCAGAGCAGTCCCCTTGACTCTTCCTCCTTGTGTGTCTTGTATTCACCGACCCTCCTCTGCCTCTCTACCAACACCGTCCTGGTTTAAATCTCCTCATTGGTTTCCTCACCTCCCATCTAGTCCACCAAACCAGCTCTTGCCCAATTCACCGAAAGCCAGGTGGCCCATAGTCACATTGCCAAAACCCTTTTGCCTGAGGATCAGTTCTCTCAAAGACCAGCTTATCTCAAATTGAATATTCTTGAATGTGTTCAAATCTTTAGGATCTTCGTATTATTTCTTGCCTTTCTTTTTCATTTTAAGGCTTTTTGAAACCAATTCATGCACATGCATTTGACTTAAATTGGTATTTCTAAAAGTATTTATTAAACAAGCAGTTTTTTTGAATGATTATTTTGTATTCCTATAGATGTATTTTTCTAGGTATCCTACTTTCATTAACTTTAAAGATTACCAATATTTAGCCATTTTGCCTAAAGACACTTCCCTCGAAATGTAGATGTCCTGGCAAGAAATATTCAAAGCCCTAATTATAATGAATTGTTATGCATTGTGTCATCTTGATCCTTTAACTAAGAGCACATAGAGTTCAGATGGAAAATGGTAGGCATTAATTTGAGTTTTGCTTGATGCATATTGTTTTATGAATTAGGAACTGTGAAAAAGGATGGCTGTTATATGCAATATGAAGGTATGTATTGCCTTCTAATGGTGGGTACCTATGCTCAGCTCATACACTGAGTGAGTGGGATTCTGAGAGGAGATCCTAGTACTGTCACTTGTGGCAAAACAATGTATCTCATGCTTGAACTGTGTTAACCATTCAGAAGGAGACATTTGCCTCACATTTTAAACAAGGAAACCAATGGAATGAAATAGACTGTTATTGGTAAAGCTAATGAGATTTGACCTAGGAAAGTAGATAGGATTTGTCTGGGGTTCCGAAACAGATAATGGCAATTATCTGGCAGGGGGCTGCCACCCCCTACTGTGGCCAATGCAAACTTCACAAATCATCACTGCATCCTTTTGGGTTGAGCTGGGACATAGCCCTAGAATCCTTGATGCAGCAGACTAGTCAACTGCTGCCGAATGAGCAGTGTTGGCGTGTAATGCCCAGTTGCATATTTTGCTGTTAAAATAGGATCCTTTCTTTACCTGGTATCATTTCAGGGCTCTCATGAATGCACATAGGAGGACAAATAAGTTAACTTCGTTGCAATGACAGAACAGTCCTAGCTTTGGGGTAATGGGGAAGAAACATCTTGGGCTCATTTGGGCAAATTGACTTAAACGCATCACTGTCATTCCCCAGCTTAGAGGACTGCGCGGACACTGCATGGCCATGTTTTCTCCTGCAGGGAGTCGGCGCTTCTGGGGTGTGGGGTGCCATCCTCAGTCTGCGTATTGGATCCCAGGGCACTCTTGTTAAGAGCCTGATCTCCCACAGTGTTCACTGTGGGAAGCTGCTGCGGGAGCCAGGAGGGGCCCTGACACAGGGTCCAGAGACCTGTGGGTCGCTTAGGGCAAATCTCCCCCCGACCCCTCTGATTTCTCACCTGCAACGTAAGGCGATTGGGTTAAATCAGTGGTTCTTAGTGGGGTGCTCTTAGCCCCAGTACTTCTTGGAAATGTGTGGGGACATTTTTGATTGTCAGGATGACGGGGGTGGGGGGTTGTCACTGACACCGAATGGGTGGCACCAGGGATGCTAGATGTCTTCTATGGGCAGCACGACTTCATTCAACAAAGAATTTTCTTGTGACCTGTGTGATTTCCAAATGCCCCGCAGGATATCCATGTGGTGAAAATCCTGTTTACAATGAACTGAATCAACAACTTAATTCTGTTTTACATGTAAAGGCAAAGCTTTTTTTTTTTTTTTTTTTGCATGGTTTTAAAAGCCATTGAATTTTCCAGGAATGCAATTACCTTGAGAGTGGAGGGATGACCTGTTTCTTTAGGAATTCTTGTTCACCACTTTGGAAAAGCACATAACCAATGGCAGTAAAGAGCCTGCATTTGAATGGCCAGTGCAACCCACCTGTGTCAGTGTGACTTTTAAAAATTAAATTATGTAGGTAGACTATCGTTTCTATGGATTTCACTTCAGGATGGTCAGGGTAATACCAAATATTTGTTGTAAAAGGGTGTGTGAGGTCCAAAGATTCTCCACAGATCCTTTTTGAGCTCTAACGCATCTGAGTCTGGGGGAGTGGAAAAGAGATTCCCGTGGCAGGAAGAACAGCAGTAGAAATGGGTCAAGGGAAATCAATGTCCCCAAATCGAGCAGAGCCACTGCTGAGAGTGCCCACTGCGGCACAACCCTGGTACTGTAGGGAAGTCTTTGGTTTCAGACTCCGTGTCTAGATGGGACTCAGGAGCAGAACCCCTCATTAGTCAGACAGCCACGGGAGTCTGTCACTGTCAGTGAGGGATGCCACTCAAGGGGCGCCTCCCACCTATGGAGCTTTGCTCACGGCTCTGCTCCTTCTCTCTGTAATCCTTCCTCCTGCCCCATTTTCATGATGCAATTTTAGTAGAATTAAACTTGAACAGGCCCAAATTATATAATTAATTACATTCAGCTTCAATTACAATCACTAATTGAGCTAAGCCTGCTAGCACAACACTTTTGTTATTTGGCACACAATTATTGAGCTTTTACTTTGTGCTGGGAATAAAGTAGGAAATGGCCAGTTTTTCTTAAGGAAGAAAGATGGGGGCTTAGTGTTTGTGGGTGTCAAGGATTTGGTGGGGGAAGTGGCAGGTGGGTAAGCCCCGCTGGCTTCTAGTTCATCTACGAATGACTGTATGCTAAAAATCTCCCATGGCCACATGCCGGGATCCGGTAGGCTGGTTTTGGCACCAGATGTCCTGTGTTGTACTCTATGTCTCGCTGCTTTTTCTCTTATTTGACGACTGAATAATAATTAGTTTAGAAATTAATATATACAATGAACACCTGCCATTTAAGGTGCTCTTAATCACCTCACTGGTCTTTCTGCTCCTAACTCTCAAGGCTCTTTCCTTTCTGTCTATAATCAAAGGCCTTGCAGCCCAAACCTGAATATATGTTCTTGTGAAATGAAGAGTCTGATTGTGCCCATCTGGTGGGGCCTGGGATTCTGCATTTCCAGGAAGGCCCCAGTTGTCACTGATGCTGCTGGTCTCCAGAGCGCTCTGTGAACAGCAAGGTGCTAGTCATTCCTTGAGGGAGAGCTGAAGACACATTATTAAACAGCTAGCTTTAGGAGATTGTCCAGTCATGGTTCTCCTAGAGCAGGACAATTACTCTGCAATTGCATTGGAGTTACTTCCTCCTTGTCCTGTGTTCTTTCATGGGGCAGGGTGTGCTTTCTTACTTCTGGTAGCGGTTGTATGAAGTAGCTCGCAGAGTGAGTTCAGATGTGGTAATGACGGTGACATGTTCTTGGTTGGTTAGGCATTTATTAAGTGAATTATTCACATAATACTTCCTGTCTACCTAGGATGAGCTGGGTCCTAAACACACACACACACACACACACACACACACACACACACACACACACACACACACACACGGACGCATGCACGCACACGCGCGCAAACAAAGGTATTCCCTGGAGTGGGAAAGGCAGGCCTGCAAACCAAAGCATGGCATTACAATGTGATCAGCACCTTGTGTGGAGCAGCCTGTCCCTGCTCTGTTCCAGGGACACTAAGGACCCGCAGTGTCCTGGAGTCAGCGTAGTTGTATGTCCACTTTGCAGGGGTGTGGGCAGGATGGTCCATTGGCAGCCCGACTCAGAGAGCCCTCTGGGAATCAGTGGTCAACACGGAAAGGACCCTACTCCCAGAGTTTTTCCACCTCTGGCTCCTTCCCCACTTGCCTCTGCTTTTCTCCTTGTCCTCCGCAGCTCCTCAGCTTCCAGTAGTGCTGAATGGGGCTGCTGGGCAATCAACCAGGAAAGAGGTGCTGGCAATTGGGCTGTTTCTCAGAGAGGGAAGAGGGAGAGCTGTAATCATGTCTATTGTCATCGCAGCGGGTCTGATGGCAGCTCATCAGGCTGAGAATCTCGGAGGCGGGACCCCTTCTCCTCCAACCTGTGCCTTCCTGCTTGTGCGCTGCAGTGCAAGCAGAGCGCTTTTCCGGGGATGTGCACCACAGCCCTGCCGGGCCCTCCCTGTTCTGACTCTCCCCCAACGGAGACTGTGGCCAGAAGGCCCTGGTGCCACCTGCCTCAGACCTGAGCCCGGCCAGACAGGAAGGGGAGGTCTCATCAGAGTCCTTCTCCCTGTCCCCTGAGTCCTGAGGGTTTCTGTGGGGCCAAGGCATCTGAGGGGCCATCTTGCTTTGATGCTGTCCAGCCATGCAGACTTCCACTGAGCAGGACTGGTCCTCGGTCCTCGGTCAGTTGGAGCCACTACTTCCCTTCCTGCAGACATTCACTGAGTTTGCCTGGGCGCTGACCCTCCTTCCCCTCTGCTTCCACCCTGTCAGGGCGGGCAGCTCTGCCTTGACTTCCGTGCGCAGGGATCATGGGAATAACACTCCAGAACCATGCTGGGAAATGGGGGAGCTCTGAGGCCATAAACCTGGAGACTGTTTTTTTTTTTAATTTCTGGGACCCTGCCTCCAGTCTGAGGCATCTCTGCCTAGAAAATTGCCATGGGTGTCCTCTGACATCAAACCCCTCTGGACTCAGACTTAAAACAGGTGCAAAGAGGAGGGCGTAGGGCTCCTTCTCTGGGACCCAGGGATGTCTCAGCTTTCATAACTTTCCTCTGACTTTCTCCCCTCCCACCAGCCTGGAAAAAAGTTTTTTTAGTTGGGGTTGGTTTAGGGGAAGTGGTGGAGGGTGTAGGGGGAAGAGAGAATCTTGCTTTTATTCCTAATGTTTTCTCCCAAATTCTTTGCTTAAGTTTTGAGTCTATTCCATTCCCTGAAGGAAAATCCAAATAATAAGCTTTTTGAAATCAGATGTCAGTAAGTAGGTGCTCAGTAAATACTTGTTGAATGAATGGTAGTCCAGAATTTCAATTGTACTCCAAAAATAATGGGGTCATATTTTAAATCCCTCCTCTCTCTCTCTCATGCATGTGCATGTGTGCACACACACACTCAGTCACACCCATTTTTAACAATTCAGCTGTCTTTAAAAAGACATAGACTGTACATTAGTTTTCTATTTCTGTGTAACAAATTACCATAAACTTAGTGACTCAAAATGGCACACATTTCTCTCACACTTTTGGTGAGTCAGGAGCCCTGCACCTCAGTAGGGTCCCTCAAGGCTGCGACCCAGGCTGAACATAGTGCCAACCTGGCTCTCTTCTCGGGATCCTCTTCCGAGCTCCTTCAGGTTGTTGGCAGAACTGGGTTCCTGGCGGTCGTAGGATCAAGGCCCTCAGCTTTCAAAGGCACCCCTCTCCATAGGCAGTTCACTACATGGCTGTTTTGCTTCTTCAAGGCCAGCAGGACAGTGTCTCTATCCTTAAGAAGGACCCAGTCCCTCTTTTAAGGGCTTGTCTGACTCAGCTGGTCCCAGCTTGGATAATCTCCATTTTGGTTAACTCCAAATCAACAATGCTGCCAAATCCTTTCATCTTTGCCTGGAAACATAACCAAATCACAAGGTGACGTCTCATCCTGTTGGTCTCACCCACACTTAGAAGGGAGGGAGTTATAGAAGATGTGTAGGGTTGTGTGTGGGGGCATTTGGCAGGGGTGGGGAGTGGGGGTGGAAATCTCAGGGGCTATCATGGAGTTCAGCCTATCACAGAATGTGTCTTCCACATCCATGTATCTATTTTAGCCCAGTATATGTGTGTGTGTGTGTTTACAAACAGAAACCACCACATATGTTCCTGTATCAGAGTTGATCTAAACTCAAGGAAGGTGGGGACCTTGTTAAGGGCCATCCCTGGCTACCGCTCCATCAAGTCAATGACAGCGATAGCTTCTGCGTGCCAGGTGCTTTTCAGTACTTTCATTTCCATTATTTTGTCTAATGATCACAACTGCGCATTTTACGAGGAGAGCGGGAATATGAACCTGTGCATTCCGACTCTGGCTGCTCTCTCAACTCCTGTGTCCAAAATGGAATTTAGAAAAATATGCACAGATAAACAAATGCATGATAAATGATTTATAGTAATGATCACGATGGCAAATACTATGCCCACGTACTCTTTCTCTCTGTCTCTTTCTCTGTTTCCTGCTCTCTCCCATTTCCTCCCTCCTGCTCTCTGACATTAAATGCTTGGTTACTCAAGGCCTCGCTTACAGGATGTTAAGTAAACCGCATCTTTCCACCCCCAACCCCCACTCACTTTTTCCAAGACTGACAAAATAAAAGAGAACATCAGGGAAGGAGGCTTCTTGGAGTCTCAGGTGCAGTACCTGTGTGAGCGCCTGGCCCGACCCCCTCCCTGTGGTCACCCCTTGGTGCTGCTCTGACCATGAGTGACTCTTTGTTGCCCCGTCTCCTCCCTGGGCACGTGGGCATCTCTGCTCCATGCAAGTCCAGAAGAGACATCTGAGCAACGCTGGCCTCTCCTTGGCCCCTGCAGGAATGGGCTCTGAGGCACAGGAGACCGAGAGGTCAGCTAGACATGTCTTCACTGCTTCCCTCCCTCCTTCATACCACGGACTCCCCTCACCTCTGACCCATCCCAGCCTCTCAGTGACCCACTGAAAGGTCTTTCCTGAGTTCTGCTTTGCTGAGAACAACTGCAGCCCTGGGCCTGCTCTGCACGGGCGCAAAGTCCAGCTTGTTTACCTGGGCTAGGCAGGTACCATTTCGGAGTCCAACTGCCGAGGGATTTATATTCATACATACAGTGTTTGCATGTTAAGCCAACAGAAATATGTAGTTTTTGCTTCTGTAAAGAAATACAGGCTTCCTGTTTTCTTCCCCCTAGAAACATACAGCTGTCTTTCATTTGTTTCTTCTGAGTATACAGAGGAAATAGGCAGTCTTTTTCCACTCAGAAACTTATTCCACGTGGTTGGGATGGAGATTACCCTGCCCATCCGCCACAAGCACGGGAGTGGGAACACCGCTCAGGCCTTGCCACACGGATCGCCTCGTCCCTCTGGCCATAGCCCCTGGGAGGAGGTAAAGCTATAAATGAGAAGCATGAAGTTACAAGCTGTGTTAAGAATTGAGTGCTCCTGGCTGGTGTAGCTCAGTGGATTGAGCGCGGGCTGGGAACCAAGCGGTCCCAGTTCGATTCCCAGTCAGGGCACATGCCTGGGTTGCGGGCCAGGTCCCCATGAGGGCCATGTGAGAGGCAACCATACATTGCTGTTTCTCTCCCTCTCTTTCTCCCTCCCTTCCCCTCTCTCTAAAAATAAATAAAAATAAATCTTAAAAAAAAAAAAAAAAGAATTGAGTGCCTAACCTGGAGATGAAAGTGCTGTACAGCTAGTGGGGGTTAACAGTAAGACATAATAGCCAGCGTGTAAAATACATCACGCACTGTATCTGTATTAACTTACAATAGTATGAGGTCAGTATTGTTACTGTTCCTCATTTACACACAAGTCAATGAGTAGAGAGGGTTTAAGAGTTCGCCCAGGGCAATATTTTGTATTGCTCCTTACCACCCTGAATGAAATCCATAGAAACTATAATCTACCTACATGTTTTAATTTTTAAAAGGTAGGGTGAGAAGCTGGGCTTTAGTTTCGGTGTTATCGCTACTGCACTGTAACTACTTTGATAAGAGCTGATTAAGACTGCATCAAAGCAATAGAGGATCCTGTCTCCATGCTCACTGAGAAATACAAGAAGAGCATACTTAGGGTGTGACAACGTGGCCCTCTGAGGGGGCCAAAACACTGACCAGAATGAGGTCCGGATGGGGGGCCAGGAGGCATGGGCGCTCATCTTGGCTTTGCCACTAACTTCCAGGAATCTTGGACAAGTTACTGCCCACTCTGACCACCCCTTCCTCATTGTGCAGAGAGGGAGCTGGCTCCCATAAGTCATGTCCCTTCCATCTCAGAAATTCCAGTCTACAATCAAGGCACCGCCTCTGTCAACAAGGGAGATGAGCACATGCCACAGACAGCACTTTTCCTGTAACACCAGGGACAAGGTGTTAGGGAAAAAATCAACAAATAACTGGTGGTGCTTAATAGACTTTTTTGATGGTTACTAGGAACGAGGGTCTTGGAAAACAGGAATTATGGAGAGAACCGGCTCACTGAAATGTTGTCCCTGTAGGTGGCCCATTTCCTTCTTCTACTGTCTATCCCTTGTTCTTTGTTCCCTTTGAACAGCCAGCATCCAGCTATTCAGGGTCTCTGTCTCATGGAACGACCCAAGCCTTCCTTGCTGAAGGATGTGATCTCTTGGTGGTCCTGCCTGTATTAAGTTACTGTGGTTTTCCACCAACTTTCGAAGTGGTGCTAGTAGGATCCTCTGCGTTGCAGACATAGACCTCTCAGGACCCCAATGAGTAGCATCAGTCTAATTTTCCCTTAACGATCAACATCGGTCTGAACTGAATTAAAATCAGAATAACTTTCACAAGGTTCCAGATGGGAACATAGCCTGCTAACACCTTGGTTTTTATCTTTGTGATGTCCTAAGCAGAGAACCTAGCAAGGCCACACCTGACTTCTGGCCTACAGAACTGAGAGCTAATAAGTAGGTGTTGCTTTAAGCCGCCCGGTGTGCAGCAATGTGTCGCACAGCAATGGAGAACTAATACACATTCAGAAATCAGAAAGCTACAGAAAGGAAATGTTCAAAATTAGCGTCATCAATAGTGGGGCAACTAGATCTCACGTTCACGTAGATGTGGTGTGAAGTTAGATAGGAGATTCACAGCGCCGCTTTAAAGCATTCTGACCAATCGTGTTCATCTGGATCAGACCACGCTTTTAGATTACGTGACTGCATCTGTTGAAAAGCATAAAACTGTAAAGTAAAAGGGATGGTGTTTACTATACATACATAAATCATACCTCAATAAATGTGGCTTAAAAAAAACAAGGCTTTTGGTCTGCCTGATCTTGTGGCAAATACTAGGGGTAACTAAATGACAGGATAAGGAAATAGACGTAGTTAGAATGTGGGACAGTTTATGTGATGGGCGGCCTGGTCTCTTCGAAGAGTCAATGCCGCGAGGGTGGACTGTCCTAGGTGAGACCAGACTTAAGAGGCACGGTAAACAAATTAACTGCCTGTAACTCGTTGGATCCTGATTTCAAAGAAATGGCTCTAAAATATATTTGTAGGGCAGTTGTAGAAATTTAAATGCGAAGTGAGATTCAGGCGATACTGGGGAACTGCTGCTATCATTGTTTGTTACGGTATTGGCCCTGTTGTTGACGGGAGGAATATCTCTACTCTGTGGAGATACGTGTGGAAATATTTATGGGTGAAGTGTCATGATGTTTTACATTGACTACGAAATGGTTCAGTTGTGAGGCAAAACCGGGCGTAATTATTAGTGATGGTTGAAATTAGGGGTATGGTACTTGGGTGATCATTGTCCTCTCTTCTTCCCTGCATGTTTGAAATTAGGATTGAAACTACGTTGAAGCAAACAAACAAAAAACAGGAGAAAGCTGCCGCTGACCCACAGAGTTGCCCTACACAGCCCATAGCCCCAGAGTGGGGGCGTGGACTGTAGACCATTGAGTCCAAGGGCCACTGGAAATCTCACACCCCAGCAACAGCCATTGGAACGGAAGAAGGGCTGCCGCCTCTCTTCCTCCTTCCCAACCCGGCATGTGTGCTTGGCCAGACCACATCCAGGACGCTGCTGGCTGGGGCACTACACTGCTCAGGGAACGGAGTGAAGCCTCAGAGCCCCTCATTCCTATGTGTTCCCATGGTCGCGTGCTTTTGTAACCATCTTTGCGAAAGTAAGATATTTCAACTGCAGATCATTAAGACTGCTATTTCTGCTCTGATTTTCCCTGTGTCACACTTTCCCTGTGTCGGATGGTATTGGAATGGCCAGGGGAATTTGGGGGATCCAGCTGAGAGGAAGTTGGACGGGAGATGCATTTAGTTGGTATTTAGTGGGATATGCTTCTGTGGTTCGCAGTCGTTTGCTAGTTGTCCTATTGCAGGAATGGCTTGCTTCCATGAATACTCTCTACTGCTTACTGTGTTGACTCCCCTGGCTTTATGACACCAAGGGGCAGGGCCAGAGGTCATGTCACAATGTGATCATGTCCTGTGCTCAACATGAGAAATATTTGGTAGAATAGGAGAAAAAAAGATGAAAATGTACAGAGCCAGAAGCTGGTCTGTATGATATTCTTCCACTTACCAGATGAATAAAATTGTAAGAAGTGGAAAATTTGGTGCTCACTGATGCCTGGTACAATGGAAGCTTTCTCCTATCAGAAAAATGCTTAATAACATAGCTTATACATTTATAAACACACCAAATACTTTTTTATGGGCATTATGAATCATGGAGTTGATTAGAATTCCTATATTTATAGGGCAAAACTTGTAGTAGTACTGCAAATAGTATGTCTCAAGTGTTTTATGCATATCAACTATCAACAATAAAAATAAATTTTAATGAGCCATGCTGAAGGAAAAAATTTAATTATCTTCTTATTCTTCAGAAGATATATAAATCTGGTCCTATGAAAAAGTGATCAAAGATCATATTCCCCCTCCGCCCCAAGTAGGGGAAAAAACCTATCATAAAGATGTGTTAGGCAATTGAATAATTATATTATTTTCCTCAGATTTTGTGATTGTTGTGTTGTTTCAGATAAATGAATAAATGAATATCCCTGAAGTCACCCATAAGTGGAGATGGCATATGCCTCGCCTGCCAGGATGGTCTCAGTTTATGCCTCTTGCTCTGGCGTGAGCGTCACTCTCGCCTCATGTCACTCAGTGGTGTCCTGGTTGGGACGATGCACGGTCTGGTCAGCCCACCCCGAAGTGTGTGGTAGCCATGAGAAGTTCAGCCTGTGATGAAACCGAACCCGCTTCTTTGGCTGATGACCAGATGGGGTAGCTGACTTGCATTTAGGGACCTTGAGGAAAGAAAAAAGTGTGTTTTTAGTAACAAATAAATGTCAGTGAGGTGGGCAATGGTTGTGCCACATGAGGTCGTGGGAAGCGGAACAAACTAGAGGTGCACTAGCCTCGCTTTCCCATCTCATGCCAACGCTGGGGCATTGCTTATTGGGAGGAATGGTGGGTGAACCGCTGTGATATTTATCTGATTGTTTTCTCTCTCTTTTTGCTGTGTAATTACATGCACAAATGTTACAGGCACGTATGTCATGACTTAACTCTGTAGAACTTAACACGTTCCATTTGCCATCTGCCTCTGCCTCCTGAACTGTGAGTTCTCTGAGGGTAAGGACCATGTCTGATTTCTCCCTGTGTCCCTGCACACAGCCAAACTCTCTAAATGTTTGTTGGATGAATGAATAAACCCTGTAGAGACCTACACTGACATCTGGTGCTCTCTCCTCCGCAGACTCTGGTTGTCAACCTTGAAGACTATAATCTTTATGAAGGCAGGAACTAGATTTACTTGAATCAACACTGGAACCCCAAAGCAGAGCATTGGTTTATAATATGGACTAATAAATGTTAGTTTGATGAATGAGTGAATGAATGAATGAATCAATGGATGAATGATTCAGTTTTTATGTCAGTCACCTGAAGACCAATTTCTCATATTGATCACCCCCATTATTTATGGTCTGTTAGGAACTGAATGTTCCTGCCTCCCCTCCCCCCTAAATTTGTGTGTTGAAACCCTAATCCCCAATGTGATGGTACTTAGAGATGGGACTTCGGGGAGGTAACTGTGGTTAGATGATGTCATGAGGGTGGGGCCTTCATGACAGAGTTGGTGCCTTTATAAGAAGAGGAAGCTTGCGCACACCGAGGAAAGGCCATGTGGGGACATAGCAAGAAGGTGGCTGGCTGCAAGGCAGAAAGAGAGCTCTCACCAGGAGCCCAGCCTGCTGGGACCTTGATCTTTGATTTTCTAGAGTCTAGAACTGTGAGGAATTGATTTCTCTTGTTTAAACCACTCAGTGTATGGCATTTTGTATGGCGCCTGAGCAGACTAAGACAGGTGGCCTACCTGGCCCTGGCACAGGATTGGAGAGTTCTCTCATACTGGTGGAGGAAGAGTTCATGGAGGAGGCAGGTTTTGGAGACCTTGCGGAATGGAGACAGGTAGCACCTCACAAGCTGTCAGGGCTTATGTGTCTTGGCAAAGTGCCCTCCTGTACCTGCAGTTTCTTTAGAGTGTTTCTCCCCAGCTGTTGCCTTCATGATGGATGATATTCCTGTGCTAGGGAATATATTCCCCTGGATGCTCAAGTTTTGATAAAGTCTAAAAAAATTGGGTGGGAGAAGGTAAAGTGAAATAGTAATTTGTAAATGCCACAATCGCTAAGAATACACCAGTTCTAATGATTAACTTGGATTGTGCCATATTCAAAATGGCTTGTGAGTTGTGCAGTTATTGAACTATCTGTCATGTCATTTTCTCTTCTACTCAAGAGCACGTATTAACTTCAAGTGACTGTGATGTTATTTTAGGGAAGATATTGAATTTACTCTAGTTTTCCAAAAAGTAGCTAATTCACAAATTTTAATATTCTTACTGTTAATAGGAACAAATTACCTTTCAATTTGATTGAGACGCACTAAGGTAGAGAATCACCTATTCCTTTGTTTTAGCATTGCCTCCTTCTACAGCCACTTAAAGCAGTAATTGCTCTTAAAGAATAACATGTCACTGCCTCTCCACTTGTCTGTGTAATGATGGAGTGGTGTCAGGTATAATATGGAGTTGCTTGAGTGTGTCTATGTATGTGCATGTGGAGAGAGTTGGGGGTGAGGTGGGGCAGGGCTGCTAGAAAGGGGATGGGCCGAGAAGGGGGGCTGAGTGCTCCAAAGCCTCGCAGTTTTGCTTTGGACCCACAAAAAGGCTCAGAGGCAGGCCTGCGGTCATCTGAGGTTCTGTGTCATAGGTGGCAACAGTCACCATTTCTCCTTAAATTCAGGCCTCATAGTCCTTTGATAACTGATTGGCTCTGGGACGCCATCTTCTGAAGACATTGGTGCCTGGCCCAACGTGGCCTCATTTCCAGTGTCTGGAACCCAGGTGACCTCCGGGAAAGAGCAAGTGGTTTTGTGGTGGCAGGAAGTTAAGAGCTTGGGGTCGGATGCGCCTGGGCTTGAGTTCCGGTTCTAGCTGCGTGAGCTTGGGCAAGTCGCTGGACATTGCTGAACCTCAGTTTCTTCATAAGTAAATGGGGTTGATCATAAAAGTTTCTACCTCAAGGAATTGTACTAAAACCAACATAGTGTTTAATAAGTCTTAGCACATAATAAACCTTCAATAAGTATGAGCTGTTATTTTTTCTGTATGTTTGCTCATTCTTCTGATATCCTGAAGACCAGGTATATAGAGACTTTGGCTGGGACATTTCCCAGTCATCATTGACAGTCTGTTGTTCAGCCTGGGATGAGTTTATCATCAGAACAGAAACCCAAATGAGTGAGTGGAGCCTAGTACTGTACAATTTCAATCCGGGAGGCTTGCCTTTACTGTCTGAGTGACACGTGGGATGCACAGAGCATCCTGTGGGCACTGAGCTTCTCTGAGCCCTCAACATGCAGGAACAAGGCCAAAGTTCAACCCTGAGAGGGGCTGTTGAAATCCAAAGCCTGAGTTCTAGAAAGCAGGAGTCTGGGTGGTCTCTAGAGAGCAGTCCTTTGGAGAAAGAGAGGAGCATGGGAGTGCCAGGCTTTAAGGAGAGCAGTCTAATCAGCCAGCAAATGTCTGGTTGCTGGCGCACAGCTTGGCAGTCCCCTCACCTAGGACAGTGAGCTGTGCCTGCATCCTGGAACAGGCCAGCCTGGGGCTCAGGCTTTAGCCATGAGCAAGGAGCACAGTGTTTGGAGGATGGTCACAAATCCCAGGATCTTCGGAGGCCAAGGTGCCTCTCTGGGTCTTGGTTTTCTCACCTGTGAAATGAGAGAATAAATGGTCCCTGTCACGGTTTTAGATACTTCCCCACAAGCGTCTTTACTGTAGACATCTTTGCCGGAAGAATTTTTGCTGCCAACATTTTTGCTACATAACTAATTGGCTGTAAGGCAAGTTTGCCATAAAAAGATAAAATCGTGAAAAGTTAGAGAGGCACATTAAAAATGACATAACGAAATTAAAAAGACTTTATTATGAAGTACAAAATATTTAAATACACTTAAAATGTGTGTAGGTTCATGGCCATACTGCGCAAATAGCTGATTTTCTATTGTGGGTTGTACCTAAGTGCTTGTCTTTGTTCTGTGGGGCTGAAGCCTGCATCCTCAGAGAGGGCCCTCGGCCTCTTTCTGCTCCCACTGTGGTGCCTTTCAAAACAAGAAAACAACTCTCAGAGCGAATCATTGTCATCTGAAAGAAACGCTAACTACTTTAAGACCACCACCACAGTGCCGACCAGTAGTTACTACAGGAGAGTCGCAGGGATGTAAAGTACAGCACAGGGAATATATGAGCCAATAATATTGGAATAACTGTGCATGGTGCCAGGTGGGGACTGGAAATGTCGGGGGATCACTTCGTGAAGTATATGGGTGTCTAACTACTATGCTGTACACCGGAAACTAATACAAAATAATATTGAATGTAAAAAAGATAAGACCATCACCACGACTACTTGTCATGGTACAGACCATTATGAGGGCTAAGATTTAGATATGATACAAAAATGGGAATAACTGTGGTAACTTCATTAATGGAGAAGTGAAATGAAACAAACAACACCCCTCCAAATATCAACCAGTTAGTTTATCTTTTTTTTTTTATGGCAGAATTGCCTTATGGCCAATTAGTTATGGGATGAAGGTGTTCGCTGCAAAAATGCTTCTGCCGACGACGCTGCTGCGGACACACTGGGCATCCTGAGACGCCCTCCACTGCTGACACTCTGTGGCTAGAAGATCGTGGAGGAGAACAAAATAGTTAGTGTTTGGCGGCTTGCTCTTTCTGCATCGTGCTGTTTCTCCCCCTTACCACTTGCTCCAGGCTCCAGGGCATTCCTGCTGCTGCTGGATGGGTTAGAACTCCACAGTGGTCACCTTGGTCACCAGTAGTGGTTATGGTGAAATTTTGCTCCTTATTTGCCTATCTCTGTCCATCCTTGAGGTTGGGTTTCTCATTTCTCCTCTTAGCTTTCTCTCATGACAGTGGTGTCATTAGGTCATTCATATATTCCTTCCTTCATTCATTCACTAGGTACCAGGCATGGTGCCAAGGGCAGAGGATACGGTGAGCGACAAATGGGCATTGTCTTGTGCTGTGGAGAGAGCATGGTGGTAGAGGAGACAGGTTTGATGACAGGTGCAATGAGAAAGGAACCAGCTTGGTGAGGGCAGTTAGGGGGGTGGGTAAGTTAAGAGGGAAAGAGGGTGGGGCAGGTAAGATCTCTTTGAGGACCAGGCGCCTGAGCTGACACTTCAGTGGTAAGGAGGGAGGAGACGAAACAAGCGTGTTAGTGTGTGCGGTGGGGAGGGAGTGTGAGAATGGGGTGGGGGGGATGTCAGCTCCATGAAGGCACAGGTTCGTGACTCTCATTTGTTGCCGTACCCAATGCCTGAAAGGGTAGGCACCCAGTGAGTATCTGTTGAAAGAAACAATATACATTGAGTCACGCAGGTGACGTCCCTGTGGCCTGAGAGAGTCTAGAAGAAAGCCAGTGCCCTGCTGTTTTCAGAAGCTCACAGCAGCAAGTGTAGAAGTCAGTGTGTTGGTTAGGAGGCTCACCTAGTTTGGTTTCTCCCCAAAGTAGAGGCTGAGACCAGGATCTGGATGCAGGTAGTTTTTATTTGGGAAGCACCAGTGAGAGAATGGGGGAACTGAGAAGAAAAGAGAGGAAAGCCAATAAGGAAAGCATGAGTTAATGAATGGGGGGGGGGGAGGTGTGAATCCCACTGGGGACCTTGAGTAATCTTGTGGAACGTGCCTGAGCATTGTCCTCCCAATGGGTGGGGACGGGTGTTCATCCATGACTCTTGCCCTCATTGGTTGAGGAGTGTCTCGGGAGCATCAAATCACTAACACTTCTGCGCTGCCCTGCCCTGGGCTGAGAAAGCCCGTAGGCAGACATGCCGCTCGGAGTGGGAAGGGGCCATCTTCTCAACAACCCTCCACCACAGCTGTAGGTGCACTCAGAGGAGCTAGAGGGTCTGGGGTGGGCTTCAAGGGGGTCTGCTGCCGAGGCGATGCAGGGCTCCGAACAGGAGAGGATCGCGGTTTCGGTTACGGTGGTGGCATTGGGTGAGGAAAGAAGTAGGCAGATCGGAGGTATTTTTTGGATGCGGAAGGTGATTGACAATAAAGAGTCAAAGCCCTTCCTTTCTTCCTCTCTCCGGTCTCCCCTTTCAGTCCACAGGTGTGTACTGGGGGGGCCTGGCATCCTGGGAAGCAGGCTCTGAAGCTGAGTTCGAGGAGCAGGCTGTCGGAGTGCCCGCGCACCAACACCTGCACAGGGAGGGAACAGATGCAGGAGTGGGCAAAGGGAGGACCGCTGGTTGGCCAGCCAGAGCCAGAGCTAGATCTGCTCTTCAGAGTTGTCCTGGGCGGGGCCCAGGTGCTGGACTCCATCAGTCCAAGGATGTGGGCCGAACTGGGAAGGTCCTGTGACTGGGGCAGGCAGCTCCGTTCAGCCGAGGCACATGCTATTGCAGAGCTTTTTGCACGTCAGGCTCCGCTGTGGGTGCTGGGAGAGCAGCAGTGCAAGGGGTGAGGAGATGAGGGAGAGGAACACACATCAGGTGGAAGGGCAAAACTGGAAAACGGGGGTAGCTGAAGACGATGGCTAGGCGGGGGATGGAAGTGGGGTGGAAGTGAGGGAAGCTTGGAGGAAAAGAGCAACCTGACCGTGACAATTTGGTGGTGGGCTGCGGCTCCTTGCCCTGGACTCCCCAGGACTTGCCATCTGATCCATCTCTTGGCTGCAATTGCCTACCTCTCTGCCAGGGTAGAGGCAGCCCCCATCCTGGGCGCAGCCTTGGGGCCCTCTGCTTTCTGGTTAGCAGGCAGGCTGGGGGCGGGGGGGGGGTGGAGCTGGAGGTTGGCATGTCTTCCTGCTGGTGCTGTCACCTTCCACCCAGAACAGCTGGCACAGCCTCGGGCCTGATCATTAACCGAGGGAGGGGCGGCGGGTTGGCAGAGTCGGGCCTGGGCCCCAGCCAGAGCCAACACTGTGTTTATGCGTCTGCCCTCACTTGTTCAGGCAGTGTTTTGGCCAGCCTCACCTGGGCTTGCGCCTGTAGACTCTCCCTTTTGGAGAACAGGTGTGGGGGAGGCACCCCCAGTCACATCTAGACTCTGTCTGCTGCCTTCCCCCATGCCAGGCCCTTGTGATCAGAGTCACGGATCATTACCACGGGGGGGCAGTGCAGCCTCGGCCTGGGCAAGGGCACAGTGATGGCAGACTGGCGGGGCGAGGGGCCAGGAGCCAGGCCAGACCCCGCAGTCCTCGGTCCTCCGGGGCAGGTGCTTGCCAGCCTCGTTGCTCCTGGCAATTGAAGGCACAGTCCAGGGGTTGCGCTGCTGGGGATCCCCTGGCCTGAGGGAGCTGAGGTCCGGAAAGTGGAGCTCTTTCCTGGGCTCCAGCCTTGGGGGATTTAGGCAGATTTGGTGTGAAAACAAAATAAACCCAACACTGAATTAATTGGCGACTAGTCCCTCTGTTTCTGACACTTCCTGTCGGCTTCCTGGCGAACGTAGAAATGACGTGGCGGTGATGGAGGTGGGGGAGTTGGTTGGCGGATGAAGAGCTTTAGAAGCCCAGCGCTCGTCCGTAACATGAAATAAAAACAGTTTTGACTCCTAACGAAACTGTAAGGAAGGCAAAGATGGTTCTCACTGGGGGTGGGGGGGTGAGTGGGGGAGGGCAGTTTTGCTGCTGCCTCTACCCTGAGCTCCTAAACAGCTTTGGGCTAAGGGACTCCTCCCCTTTCCCCTTCTGTGGCTTCTGAGGGCCTGGGCTGGCAGAGGCCCCTGGGACTCTTCAGGGTGGCAACATATACCAAATAAAAGTACAGGATACCCAGTTAAGTTTGGATTTCAGATAGATGAACATTTTTTTTAAAGGATAAGGATGTCTCATGCATTTTTGGAAACATATACTAAAATAATTCATTATCTGAAATTCAATGAACTTGAATAATACATGGGGCATACTTATCCTAAAAAGTCTATCATTTACCTGAAATTCAGATTTAAGTGGCTTCTGGCTTTTATCTGATAACACTAGAGAGCCATATCTCCTCTGGCGCTTTGTGCAGGGAGCAGAACAGGTGGGCAGAGCCCTCAGGACACGGGACATTCACACACCCACCCCGCCCCACTCTCAACCTTGTGGGTGCTCTCTGAGCTGCTTGAGTCCCGGCTCCAGTTCTGAGGTGGGTGGTGGGTGTTGAATTAGGAACCAGAGGACCTGGGCTCTGAGTCCCAGTGTTGACTTTTTTTTTTCTTTTTTGTAATGCAAGTGTCTGACTTGAATTTCTATTGCTTAGGCATCCATTTGAAATAGGCATCCACTGCAAAGATGGCTGTCTAGAACAATCACATTGCCAGCCACTGGACTAAATAGACCTCCTTTCCCCACTCCTGCTCCTTTGCTTTAACTGATTCTTTTGTCTATTTGTTTGTTTTCTAACACCCTGCCCCCCTCCACCCACTTTAAATTCCCCTTCTTCTGTTTCAAATTCACCAATAAAGAGTGAGCTCTGGAAAACCTAGGCCCTGCCCCCCACCCTAGGCAGAACCTTAGACCAATTACCTGCAAGCTCCCTCTCCCTGTCCCTCTCACCCCTCCCCCTCCTCCCTCCCTCCAGCCTGCCTTCCTCCTCTCTCCCTCTGGAGACCTTACTGTGTGGCCCTGGGCGTGATGTGTAATTTCCAGGTCATGTAGGTCACAAACCTTTTTTTTTTCCCAGTTTCCTGGTGGTTATTGTTGAAGGACGTCTTAAAGTCACGATAAGAACCACAAGGGCTAGTCCAGCCCTAGTTGAAAGGCTGAGATCAGCACAAAACGCCCTGGCCTTCCAACACTGAGTTATAGGCACAGCTAGCTCTGAGGTCAGCTTCCTCGCCTTCAGATGGTGTAATAGCAGGTGTAACAGCAGGTGTAAAGGTTGGCACATCATCATCCTAGTACATTCGGTCTGTGCCTTTTAAGAAGCATAGAACAGGAGTCTCAAACTCGGATGCCTACCAGTGCTGGGTGTGTGTGCGCGGGGGTGGTGTGGGGTGGAGGGGTTAGTAAGTAAAACGAGAGCAGTCCCCACAAAGCGCACAGTCCAAGGAGAGGGTAGCGGGCAGGCGTGATTTGGTTCTAGCTGGTTGTAGTCACGTGGTAAAGTGAGGTCAGATCATACAAATTTTCAAAAACAATCTAGATATCTGGATTTTCACACAAAAATATGATTTAAAAATAATAGCAACTAATTCATATTTTTCTTTGAATAACATGTTGAACTCTATAGCCATAACTAACGAATGAAACCTAATGGTGACATAGTGCTTACCATGTGCCAAGTTTTATTCTAAGAGCTTCACGTGTATTAATTAATTCAGCTCCCCACGAGGTAGATGTTACTATGATTCCATTTACACACGAAGATGTGCAGGCAGGTAGGCCAAGGATGGATGGACAGTCAGTTTGTCAGTTTGTTCCTGTCTGAGCTTGCCCGGCCCTGGTTACCCTGAGCTGTGCTGGGGTAGGACCGTGGCTGAAACACAAGCTCAGGAGTGAGAGAGATGTGGGTTCAAGGCCCAGCTGCTTCCCTTTAGTCTCAGCTGTGCGTGGTGGTAAATGTCAGACAGCCGCCTCTCCAAGGTGTTTGCCCATTTCCACGGTGTAAGTACTCCCGCCAGGACCAGTTTCAAGCTACCAGGGTGCTGTTACCGACTGTGGGACTAGGGAGGTGCACACAATCAGCCCTAGCACACTACGGCCGCTGTGCAACCTCAGACGGCTGATCCACATTCACAGCCTCCGTGTAAAATTGAAATGGGAATGCCTCCCTCTCAAGGTGGAAGAGGTTTTGTGAGCATGTGCGTCTACTAACCCTAGTTCTCAGTAAACCACATCTATCGTTATTGCGATCACTGCCCAGTGTGAATCTGTCATTTGTTGCCAGGCTTTGGCCTCAGGCTCAGGTACATAGTAAGTGCTTAATAAATGTTGAACGACTCATTTTCCGTATGCCCTTCCCTTACAGAAATCCTTCCTATTCTTCAGGCCCAGGCCAGTTCTGCCTCTTCCATGATGCCCTTCTGATTGCTCTTAACCCCCCTCTCAAAATTTCACTAGTTAACGTGGGAAGGCCTCTAAGGATGGGGGGCCCAGGGCATGGGCACCCCCTTGTGACAAGGAGCAGCAGCAGTCCCCAGGGGCAGTAGGTTGGCCTGGTTGCAGGCACTAGGACAGGTGTCACAGCCCTAGGTAAATCTTGCATCTTCTGCAGCAGTAAATGACTCCGCCTGTAAAATCAAGGTGTTAACTCCTTTCCTGTCTCTAGGTAGCTGAGGCGTAGACCACTGAGAGAAAAATGCCTTGAAAATTACTTCGTCACCTACATATGGTATTAACTTACTTGTAGAATGGGAGTAACAAGCATTTCTATCTCATAGGGGTTTTGTGAGGATTAAATGAGTTAATTTATGTAAAATCCTTGGAATGGGCCTGTTGTGCATTACATATTACATGTTAGCTATTATTAGTATAAATAATATTGAAGGGTGATAAACTGTCAGCTTGAAAGTCCCTTTCAGGAGTCTGGGGGGCTCCTTTGAGTGGGATTCTGCTGGTGTTTCCTCCTTGCTCTGCTCAGAACCCAAAGCCACTGGGGGCCTGAACCCTCCCCTCCCCCTCCGCAGGCAGACCCCTGTGGGTATGTGCACCTCACACACGGACTCGTGAGAGTTCGGAGAGAGTAGCATTGGGTTGGACACATTATGTATGACTGTGGCCTGGAGAGCGCTTCCTTTTATGCACAAGTGGTTTTCACGGCCTAAGGAGGCCCGAGGCCGGCGTTGGACTGGCTCCGATCTCAGACGAGGCAACATAGACATCATGACAAAATGCTGGGTTGAGGTCAGAAAACCTGAATGTAGGGTCTGGCTGTGTCAGTCCACCTGAGTGCTCCTAGACAAGTCACTCAGCCACCCTGAGCCTCAGCGTTCTCATCTGTAAAACAGAGATTCAGCATGATCTCTGAATGCTTTTTCCATCTCTCCGGCACTGTCTGTTCTTTGGTCCTCCTCCTCTCCTGATCCTGGAGGTCAGAAGAGATGGAGGAAGCTGGAGTTTTAAGGATCTCTGTCTTGGTTTCTGCCCATGCAGGATATAAGCAGCTGATTGCAGCGAGCCTATTAGGGACAGATAGTGTGTAGTGAGGGGAACCTTAGCCCATTTGTGAGGCGCAAAGAGTAATGGTGGTGAGAGCTCATGGCAAGAGAAGGCGAGGTGGAGAGGAAGTCTGAAGAGCTTCTGGCACATAGGGGGTGCTCCTTAGTGTTTTGCTCTGCATCCTTTCCTTTGGGAAACGCTCATGCCCTAACACTTGTATTTCAGGTGAGGCTCTTAACCAGGGAGCTCGGCCCATCTCTGCCCAGCAGTGGGTACATGACCCAGGCTGGGGATTAGGAGCCATTCTCAGGGACCAGTATGGATGGTGGGTGAGAGAGCAGAGGGCTCCTTTCTCTGGCTTCACTGGCTGTGTGAATGAGTACGCCTAGAACTCTTGGGCCATCTTGGTTGCCACATGGAAAGAACCTGCCTGAAAATGGAGCAAACTCAAGGGAAAGCAAAAGGTCCTAGACAGAATTTGAGCTCCTAGATGCAGCCATGCCTAAAGCCAGCCCCGCTCTTGGATATCCCATTTATTTGTACCAATCAGTTCCTCCTTGTGATTATTCCAATTTGATTGGATTTCTATTGATTGCAGTTGACAGAGTCATGGCAAATATAGTGTCTAATAAGTGCAGTAGCACTTCAGGATGATAGATTTCTACTCAGTGTGGTCCGAGGACCAGCAGCCTGGGCATCCCCTGGAACTTGTTAGAAATGCAGGGTCTCAGGCCCATCTCAGACCTGTTGAACCAGAGCCTGCATGTTAGGAAGATCCCCGGCTATTCGTGTACATGCTGAAGTCTGAGAAGCATTACTCTAGACCAGTGGTTCTCAACTATGGCTGTACACTTCAAAGTCCCAATACCCGGGCCATACCCCAGACTGATTAAATCTGGAACTCTGGGTTGGACCCCAGCACTGGTGTTCTTAAAAGATCGCCAGATGATAACAGTGCATAGCCAAAGCTGAGAGCCACTGTTCTGGTGTGATTTGCCCAGTGGGAGCTGAAACGTCTAATATTTTGTGATGTAGCTTAGAGTGGAAGCCTTCTTCTGTGGCAGGCACAACGAAGGGGCTCCCTGGTAGTGGTAGGGACCCGTAGGAATGAAGTCGGGGCTGCCCCTACTGGGCTGAGGAGCAGCCTAGGCTGTATCCCACAGACAGAATGCATGGGCACCACAACCCCAAAATACTTTCCCCCTTCCACCACAACGTCTTCTTCCCCCGAATCCCTAACCCAGGGCGACAGGAAAATCTTAAGCTTTCAAAAATTCAAGTCCTGCTGACCTAGAGACTTGACCACAACCCAAATCCCAAACTGAACCTGAATAGTAAATTTTTATTGAACCATGAACTACCACCCACCCAAATATGTTGTGAGTTTTAATTTTCCTTCTAAAAATTATCATTGTGGTGAATCAGTTCACTCTGGAATGGACCCAGAGGCTTTCTAAAACCAGCCAACTGGAAGAAAATGGGGATATCAAAACATTCTCCAACTGGAACCTGAGCAAAATCAGAGACGGTGCTCCAACGGTCGCCGTGAGAATGTGGCCTGTGGTCTCACGTTCCCAGTGGCTGGTCAGATGCGATGTTCTCCCGATTTTCTGTCTCTGTCTGAGTGAGGACCTGGCCAGGACCCGCAGGGCACCTGTGACCAGTGATGGATGGGTCCAGGAGGCATCGTTAGGAAGTTAGCAGGGGGCAGCAGTCCGCGTGCATGGAAAAGTGAGATGGAGGTCTCCTCTTAGGGAGAGGGAGGACAGGGATGGGCAGGCAGTCTGGGGGGCTTCTTTGTGTTTGTTCTTTATGGTTTTAACTGCTGGCAAAGAACTCTTTCCTGCCTAGGGCTCTGCTTCGGAGCAGGGAGTGTGGGAGGGCTTGAGGAAAGAGCTGGAAGTTGGCCTTCCCAGCCTCGCCGTAGTCAGCAGCTCATTAGGGATTCTAATCAGGCAGAAATATTTTCCCGTCAGCTCATTACAAACTCTAACAAGGTCCCAGATCCAGGTCGTGGCTGCTTTTCTCCTGCTGGGGATAACGATGAGCAGCTTGTTGGAGCCTTTGGTAACTAATTTGTTACAACACGAGGTTCACAGCAGCAGGAGAGCTTTGGGGCGGTGGAGGAGGAGCGAGCAGGGGAAGACGTGGAGGGAGCGTCCCCTTTGCAGAGGACAGGAAGGCAAAGATGCCTGGTGCGCTAGGGAAGCCACGCCCACACCCTAGTGGGCACCTACAATCTTCTGGGCCCAGCTCTGTGTGAAGTACACACCAGCTCCAGCTGTGTGTGGAAGCATGGCCACCTGCTGTCTGGGGACAAGTTTTTTATCCTGTGAGGACAGTCCCCAGGACCCCTGCTTTGCATGCTTGCCTGACCCCAGAAGCTCATCTTTGAACTTAGTGATTTGAAAAATATTAGCATGCCGTAGTTTCCAGCTCAGAAACTATCAATGTGTTCCTGATTCCCATGGTCTTACATCCAGACTTGTTTACTTGTTTATCAAGGCTCTCCCCCAATAACCCTACTAAAACAAGGTGTATTTTGCTCTGGTTGGTGTGGCTCAGTTGGTTGGAGCGTCATCCCATAACCAAAAGGTTGATGGTTTGATTCCCGGTCAGGACACATACCTAGGTTGTGGATTCATTGATGTTTCTCTTTTTCCCTTCCGCTCTCTCTAAAGCACCTGGGTGAGGATAAAAATAATTAGATAAATAAGTAGACAGCTAGATAGATAGATAGATAGATAAATAAATAAATAAATAAATAATAAATAGCTGTATTTCAAGTACTTCCCCCATCTGAAATCCTGTTTGAAACTCTTAATGTCTTGGTCTGTTTAATATTTCATAAAAATTGTTGTTTTTACCCTTTTCTCGATTTGTTCTGTCCATTCACCAAAGCCGAACCAGAGCATCTTGCACAGACCCGTTCCTGGCGGTGCTAACTGCCACGGGACGCACACGACAGGGCTTACCGCAGGGAGCAACCAGCTGCAGCCTTGGGCCTGACCTCACTCTCCATTTCTTTTTATAAATGAACTTCCACTGGAACTCAGACGTGCTCGTACACTTTCTCGTTGTCTGCGGCTGCTTTTGCACCGCAACAGAAGAGCTGAATGGTTGCAACAGAGACGGTATGACCCACAAAACCGAACACATTTACTGTCTGCCCCTTTGCAGAAAGAGCTTGCCTGGCCCAGCTTAAACTATGAAATTTATAATATGCTGCCTTAAATTTTTCTCAGAAGCCCTGCCAGGTTCTTCTTTTTGGTTCTTTTTTCCTCACCTCTCCTGTCCAGTCTGCAAACTTCCCAGTTTTTCTGGCTCTGAATTGCCGTCACATTTTCCCTGTTTGTTTCTTGTGATGTTTCCTCCTTGTAAAAGTTTAAATGGTCATTTATGTGCTTATTTTGTGTAATCCTGTCTGTAACCTCCTTGTGGACAAAATCTCTTGAGATCCATCTCTGCAACTTCTCAACTCTTAGCACAAAAGTTCAGCAGTGGGGAAAGGACCTTGTGGGTTGCAGAGCCTGCTGTGGCTCCTGAGCGACCTCCCTGGAGCTGCCACGAGGGATGTTACCAGCTTCTGGAAGTTCTGTGCAGCGCAGGACATCACGAGGAGCGGCGTTCCTTGTGGACGAAGGCTGTCCAGTCCCACCCTTGAATTGGGAGCCAGATCCTGCTTTCCTACTAGTGAGACCCCTGTGTCATAGAGGGAGGGATGCTCTACAACTCTGTGGATGTGTTGTGAAACGCTGCTGACCTGGGTCATTTCCATCCCTCCCTTCTCGAACACGAGCCCTTATTACAGATTCCAGGTGTAGGCCCATCAATTCTATGGAGACACCAGAGAAAAGGAAAAGCTTCCTGTCTTTTAATCCTCAGTTATACAAAATCACAATGACATTGGGGTAGGCAGAATAATGGCCTCCAAAGGTGTCCATGTCCTGTTCTCCAGAAACTGTGACTATTTTACTTTACAGTGCAAATGGGAGTTTGAAGATATGATTAAAGTTAAGGATTTGGAGATGGGGAGGTTATCTTGGATTGTCTGATTGGGTCCACTTTAATCTCCCGAGTCCTTAAACGTAAAACAGGGAGGCAGGAGAGTAGGTCAGACAGCTGTGACCTGAGCAGGACTCAATCCATTGTTGCTGCTTCAAAGACAGGGGAAGGGGCCATGGGCTAAAGAATGCAGGCAGCCTCTAGCACCTTGATTTTAGCCCAGTGAGACCCATGTCAGACCTCTCACCTCTAGAACAGTCAGATAATAAATCTGTGTTAAGTCAGCGGTCCCCAACATTTTTGGCATCAGGGACTGGTTTTGTGGAAGACAGTTTTTTCATGGACTGGCAGTAGGGGGATGCCTTTATAGCCTGCTACCAGATGCAGCTTACTTGTCACTTGCCACTCACTGACAGGGTTTTGATATGAGCCTCCAAGCAATTGATTTATTGTGGTCTTTGTGCAGTCGAAACTGTCTGCTAATGATAATCTGTATTTGCAGCCGCTCCCCAGTGCTAGCACTGCCTCAGCTTCACCTGAGATCATCAGGCATTAGATTCTCATAAGGAGCGTGCAGCCTAGATCCCTGGCATGTGCAGTTCACAGCAGGGTTTCGCTCCTGTGAGAATCTAACGCTGCTGCAGATCTGACAGGAGGCAGAGCTCAAGCAGTAACGCGAGCCATGGGGAGCACGCTTCACTCACTGGCCTGCCTGCTGCTCACCTCCTGCTGTGCAACCCAGGTCCTAACAGAAAACCATCCATGGCCGGGGGGTTGGGGACCCCTGTGTTAAGATACTACATTTGTGGTAATTTGTTACAACAGCAGTAGAAAACTAGCACATATACTCCCCACATCTTGCCTTTTTTAAGTCTGAAATGGCTGACCCTGCCACTGACTCTAAATGGTTCAGCAACTCAGAGAGGCGGAGTGGGGAGGTGGAGGCCCGAGGGACATCTGCCCATCCATTTCAGAAGAAAAGCAGTGTCGTCCAGCATCCTGGAGCTGGGCAGGTTGTCTTAGAGATCAGGTTGACCTTGTCCCTAAGAATAAGTTAAATTGGGCAAATGCTGGCTATCTATTTGGGGAAGGGATGGAATGGCCTGGTGTTTCTTTTTTCATCTATTGCATGTGTATAGGGTACAAATTTCAGGCATTTGGCACCAGCTGGTAGAATCCTGATTCTCAGAGAATCAGGAACCCTAAAGTTCAGGGCCTGGGGTGGTTTCCCTGGGCATTGCTTTCTTTATTAAAATGATTGAATGAGCTCGGTACCAATTATCTGTTGACATAATACTACGTAAACAAAACAAAACAAAACCCCCAAATCTCATTGACTTAAAACAATAGCTACTTATCATTGCTCACAGGTTTATAGATCAGCTGGCCAGCTCTGCGGATCTGGGCTGGGCTCAGCTGAGCTTGCTTACACATCTGTGGCCAGTTGGTAGGCTGGCTGGAGGCTGATTAGTCTCAGATGACCTCAGCTGGGGAGACTCAGCTCTTCTCCACGTTCTCTCTCATCTTCCAGAAGGGTAGGTGATCTTGTTTTCATGATGGATGGGCATGTTCTCTCTCATCTTCCAGAAGGCTAGGTGATCTTGTTTTCATGATGGACGGGTGGAAAGAGGGAGGGAGGGAGAGAGAGAATGAGAATTATGGGTGCACCCCTTGATGCCTAGGCATGGAACTGGTGTCCTATCGCTCCTGCTACTGCATTCTATTGGTCAAAATAAGTCACAAGGCAGCTTAGATTCAAAGAACAAACAGGAAGATAGACTACGAGACTCAACCCCTTGATGGGAAGACCTACCAAATCACACTGCTCTTGGTATGGGAAGGATGGCGAAGTAGAGCCGTTTTTGCAGTCCATCTGCCAGACTCTGTGGGAAGGAAAAACGTCCTTTGTGCCCCATACCTCCTGAAGGCTGGAGTGAACGAAGCCACTTCCCACATCTGGCTCCTCTCCTGGCTGTGGGAGCCACCAGAGCTTCCAGATCCTCCTCCCTGACCTGTCTCCCAACCCCCAAAGCCATGATTCTTCCTATGAATTGCTAGCCGCCAGCCCCTCCCTCCTCTGTCTCCTGCTCCGAGCTGGAGGGATGTCGTGGGCCACTGGCTGGCTTGATGAATGCTGCTTCGGTAAACCTTCCTCTGGCCTCTGTAGCAGCATCAGCGTGAAATGAACTTGCTAATACTCTGAGAGCCACAGACCTCTTCCTCTTCCCCAGCACGACGCATCAAATCGATCTGGCTGGGTGAGCCGCGACAAACCCTGCAGAAAAAAGCATCAGCAAATTTAAAGCCTCGTTCGAGGTCTTGATTCACCATAAACTAAGTTGCCGGCAGCAGGCATCGACACCTCTTCACCGCCGCTGATACTGGATTTATCGACTTGCTGTTACGATGCTGATATTGACCAAGACTGAGTTCCAAACGAAAAGGCCCATGGCAGTATATCTTCATTGCTCAAGTAATCCGAGGACTTGCTAATCCTTCCTTGTCCCACTCAATGATGTTGCAGAAACTCTTTTGGAGCAGAGAGACCATCACTCAGGCACAAACAAGATGCTCTTTCCCTACCAGGCTGTCTGAACCAGGGATGGAGGTAGCAGGGTGTTGAGAACATGACTGAAGTGTTGAAAATCTATTTATGCCCAAACCCGATACCATAACACGGTGAACTTTTTAGAGATTTAACTCTCTCTTGGGAAATGGCCCAGAAATAAACATGACAGGTTTTCACATGGGACCTGCTCCTGAATAGTGTCTACTTCCCTTTCTGCCCTGGTCCTCAGCTTTGCCTACCTCCAACCAAGCTAAGGAGCCCAGTCTCAGGGAACACTGTGAAGTCACCGTTAGGACTGGCCCCTGACAATGAAATTAAAGTGACATTTGGTTCTTGCTAATTTCAAGGCCTACTAGGAGAAAAGAAGGGAATATTTATTTTCTGCTCATTTATTTTCTTATTGAAATAGTCTGCAGCCCTCACTTTAGGGAGGATATGTGTGCAGTGGAGTCATACGTGGTGACTTTTGAGTGATTTGGGGGGTCAGGACCTCTGGGGACACCAGCTAGGAGCAGATGAGCACAGGGCCGAGGAAGGGGCCCAGAGTGGCAGGGCTGGGGAGCACGGCAGAGGGGCAGTTTTCCAGCCCAGCTTCCTTACCCAGCTGTCACGCTTGATAGTGTCTAAAAGGCCTATTCAAGGAGGAAAACGGAGGCAGTGGGGAGAGGCCAGGGATGGCAGAACCACGGGAAGAAGGGCTGTCGCAGACGTGCTCTCCTGCCAGTGGGCACGCAGGTGCAGGATGTCCCAGATGCTGATCCACAGTGGATTCCTGCTCTGTTCTCCTGAGACTTGGGTCGTTGTGAGCAGTGTGATCCCCACTAGCCTTCCTGGCTTGTGCTCCGGGGAGGGGAGAAATTGACGACAGCATCAGCCACATCTGCAAGAGGCGGGGACATGGGTTCAGGGTGCAGGCTTGGCAGCCAGCCAGTTCTGGGTTTGAAATCTGGCTTCTTACCAGCTGGGTGACCTTGGGCAAGTCGCATACCTTTTCTAAACCACAGCTCTCTCATCTGTAAAAAGGAGGAAATAATAGCAATCTCGTGGCAGACACTGTTATTGGCTCCCTTTCTTCCTTGTCAACAGAATATTCATTTTGCTTAGGTATCATTTCCCATGATCCCTGGGGAGGTGGGCCCAGTTCCTGATCCCAGAGTGAACATGTGATGAGTTCTGGCCAATGAGATGGAAAGGGAACATAGCTGGGATGGTTCTGGAAAAGATTTTCCCTCCCTGTAAGAGAAGGTGGACAAGGACTATTTCTCTGCTCTGACACCTGCTCCCTTCTTGGTACAAAGTCAGTGGATGGGAGAAACCTCCCTGCATGTACAGCCCCTGCCTACCAAGGTGGACGGGAATTTGTTGGTCAGTGCTAAGGCTTTGGCAGCCATTTTAGCACCAAGAGAATAAGCAGACACCTGTCCTGTCATCATGGGACAGTTATAAAAAAAAGCCATTAGCTGCCCTTGTTTCAGCCAAGAAAAAAGAACCCCTGTTTGTTAATGCGGCTGTGGATTGGTTATTCTGTCCCTTGCAGCCAAAACACTCCTAAACAATACAAGTACCTACTGCATGGGTTTGACAAGAGAATGAAACGAGATCGTCAGAGGGGCTTCTGGACAGAGACCTGAAATTTTGTTTCTCCGGTCTCCTCAAAGTCGTGACAGTAGGTTTGTGAGATTTGCTCCTTGGGAATAATGATGAAAGGGAGAGGCTGGGAAAAGGAAGGAAGGAGTGGGGCACTGTACTTGTTCCGTTTTGGGAAGAAGGTGATTCAGGTCTTAGCTGGGTGGTTCTTTGTCCTTCTGGTCTGTGCCTTCTGCCGGGTCAGGCACCGTCCATTTTGCGGGCTGTGACGGAAATGTCTATGTGGCCCTGTGACTGTATATTTGGAAGGTTTTTATCTGTGTTCTTGAGGGCTATTTGGTTTTAGCATCAGGGTAATATTTACTTCATAAATTGAGACAAAATGTACCCTCCTCTTCTATTTTCAAGAAAAAATATTTAGAATTATATTATTTCATCCTCAAATATTTGGTAGAATTTGCCAGTGAGGTCATCTAGTCCTGGGGATTCCTTTTTTGGGGTGGAGGAAATAACTATAAATTCTATTTCTTTAACAATTATAGTACTATTTGGTTTATCTATTTCATCTTGGGTGAGTTTGGGTAGTTTGTGGTTTTTGAAGAATTAGTCCATTCCATCTACAAGGGGGACCCCCAAAACTGGAATTTATTAAAAAAAATTATGTGTTTAATCTTACATGTTTAAACTTTAGTCACCTTCAAAGTACTCATCATTTGATGCAAAACACCTATTGAGACATATTTGCCACTGTTCAAAACAGCTTTTGAATTCGTTGATTTTGATGCCTTTTAGTGCTTCTGCTGTTTTTTGCTTCACTACTTCCATGTTGGCAAAACATTTCCCTTTGAGGACTTTTCTCATCTAGGGAAACAAAAAAAGTCTCTTGGTGTGAGATCGGATGAACAGGGAGGGTGGGGCACAGGGGTCATGCCGTTTTCGGTCAAAAACTGCTGAACACTCAGTGCAGTGTGGGCAGGTACACTCATAAACCACCCATCATGAAATGGGCAAAGGCCTTGAATGAGTCTTCAAAAAAAATTTGCTGAAGCTGAATGCAGCTTCTCACAACAACACCAGCTGGTGCACTGATAGAGATGGGTTCCTAGAACACTCACCTAGTGGTTGAAGACTGCACTACAAGGGGCCTGCCCTCTGGAAGATAATTCTGTTTTTTTTGGTGGGGTCCCCTCTCATAAATTGTTTATGTGTGTAGAATTGTTTGTAGTAATTCCTACTATCCTTTTAATGTCTATGGAGTTCAGAGTGATAGCACATCTTTCAATCCTCATACTGATAATTTGTGTCTCTTCCTTCCTTTTTTGTCTGTCTTTCTAGAAGCTTTTCTTTTTTTTTTTTTCAAGATTTTATTTATTTATTTTTAGAGAGGGTAAGGGAGGGAGAAAGAGAGAGAGAGAGAAACATCAATGTGTGGTTGCCTCTCACATGGCCCCCACTGGGGACCTAGCCCACAACCCAGGCATGTGCCCTGACTGGGAATCGAACCTGCAACACTTTGGTTCACAGCCTGTGCTCAATCCACTGAGCTATGCCAGCCAGGGCTCTAGAAGCTTTTCAATTTTACTGATCTTTGCATATAGCCAGCTTTGGGGTTTTTTGATTTCCTTTATATTTTTCTGTTTTCAATTTCACTGATTTCTGCTCTTTATTATTTCCTTCCTTTTGCTTGCTGTTTATTTTGCAGTTTTTCTAGTTTCTTACTATGAAAACTTAGATTATTGACTTGAGACCTTGATTGTATTCTAATTATAATTTATTGCTATAAGTTCCTCTAGAAGTATGGCCTTAGCTAAACTTCTAAGTATAGATTGTGAGATACAAATTGTGATATGTATTTTCATTTTTGCTTATTTAAAAATTATGTCCTAATCTCCCTGTTCCAAGAACTTAGAGACTTTCTTGTTATGATCAAGTTTAATTTCATTATGGTCAGAGAACATTTCTTTGTGCAGTTTCAATTCTTTTAAACTCGTTAAAGTTTATTTTTTGATCCACAACATGGTCTATCTTTGTAAATGGTCCAAAAGTGTGTATTCTTCTACTCTTGGTTGGAGTGTATTATCGAAGAGAATCCGTATCCTTCTGTTGTTGGGTGGAATGCTCCATGAATGTCATTTACCCAGTTGTTCAGTGATTTGTTTAGATCTGCGGCAGTCTTGTTGCTTTTCTGTTCATTAGTCCTGGTTGTCATTAAGGGTGACTTGCCTACTTCTTTTAGTTCTAATTGTTTTTTCCTCCATGTGTTTCCTCCATGTGACAGCAGAAGCTCTGCTGTCAGGGACATGATTGGGACTGCAAATTCTTTGTGGATTAACCCCTGGTAATTTTATCATTTTTGAAGTCTTTTGTGGCTGATATTAATATAGCCACTCTGACTTTCTTTTCTTTAGTGTTTGTATTATATACTTTTCCCCTTTCAGAGAGTTGTAACTTACCTTTATCATTGTATTTGAGGTGAGTTTCTTATAGATAGCACATAGTTGGGTCAGAAGTTTTAAAAAATTATTCTGACAACAACTTGGTGTGTTTAGGTCATTTTCACTCAATGTAATTATTGATAAGTTTGGTTTAGCCTACCATTTTGTTATTTGTTTTTTGTTTGCACCCTTTTTTTTCTTCTGATTCCCTTTTCTTGCCACTATTTAGACTACTTAAACAGTTTCTAGTGTTTCATTTTAATTTATATTTAAGTTTATCTCTTTGTGTATTTTTTAGTGTTATTCTAGGGATTATAATATGCATCTTAACGTTTCACAGACCTCAGAGAGTCCGTATTTTGCCACTTCGGTGAAATGCAGCCGTCTCACACACCATTTCCTCTTCCTCTCCCTGGTTTCTGTTGTCGTTGTCACACGTAGCACGTTTACATCCTGGAAACTTCACCGGATGATGCCGTGATTCTTCTTTGGTTATTAAACACATTTTAAAGAATTTAAGTGATGGCCCTGGCTGGTGTGGCTCAGTTGGTTGGGTGTCATCGGCAAACTCAAAGAGCGTGAGTTCAGTTTCCTGTCAGGGTACACGCCTGGGTTGTGTGTTCGATCCCCAGCTGGGGTGCGTGCAAGAGGCAACTGAAAGATGTTTCTCACATCAATGTTTCTCTCCCTCTCTTCCTCTCTCTCTCAAATCAATAAAATTAAAATAAATCTTAATAGATGAAAACTGGTTTATTTATTAACCAGCTATTTACCCTTTCTGCTGCTCTTTCTTCATTCCGATTTTCCAACTTTCCTTCTGGTGTTATTTCTCTTCTGTCTGATGCACTTCCTTTAAGTAACTCTTTTAGAGCAGGTCTGCGGGCAATAGATGCTGTTGGTTTTCCTTCATCCGCGAAGGTCTTTCTTGCATCTTAAATGACGAAGAATGTTTTTTGACGAGTGTGGAACCCTGGTTGACAATTTTTACTTTCAGCGTTACAAAAATGGTGTGCCACGTCTTCCTGGTCTCCATGGTTTCTCATGACAAATCTGCAGTCATTTGAATTATTGGTCTGTACACAATGTGTTTTTTCTCTGTTGCTTTCAACACTTTTATTTTGCATTTAGTTTTTAGCAAATTGATTGTGATGTGCTTGGGCATGGGTTTCTTTGGGTTTATCCTGTTTTGAGTTTGCTAATCTACTTGAATTTTTAGGTTTATTTTCCCCCCATATTTGGGAAGTTTTCAGCCATTGTTTATACAAAAAAAATTTGGTAGCATACTTTTTCTGTTTGGGGCTCTAATAACACTAAGGCTCTGTTCATTTTTTATTTTTCATTTCATTTATTTCTGTTGTTCATTTTTGATAATTTTATTCATCTCTTCTGGTTTGTTGACTTATTCCTCTGTCATCAATATTCTTCTATCAAGCCCTACTGTGTTTTTCATTTCTAAACTTTTCATTTGGTTCTTCTTAACATATTTTATTTCTTTGCTCAGACTTTCCATTTTTTACCTTAATTTCCACAGTGTTGGTGATTATTTGGTAGGTCATTTTTATACCTACTTTAAAGTCTTTTTTTTTAGTATATTTATTTATTTAAAGATTTTATTTAGTTTTAGAGAGAGAGGGGAAGGGAGGGAGAAAGAGAAGGAGAGAAACATCAATGTGTAGTTGCCTCTCACACATCCCCTATTGGGGACCTGGCCTGCAACCTAGGCATGTGTTCTGACTGGGAATTGAACCGGTGACCTTTTGGTTTACAGGATGACACCCAACCCACTGAGCTACACCAGTTAGGGCTGGTGTTACCTTTCTTGATCCCCAAGCAGAGCTAGAGGCTTCTCCCGGAACCCACTCTCTGTGCCCCTGTGCCTTTTCTGGGTTTGGGCTGCATTGAGTTTAGACTGGGAGATACTAGATGGAAAATGGTAAACTCACTATCTCCTTTTGAGAGTACTCAAATGGCTTCTCCTTGCATTCTGTTCAAGATTTCTAGCTGCATTCAATGGGAGAAACGGGGTGAAGTGCTCTTGTTCCATCTTACCTGGAACATAAACTCCAGTATGCTCTCAGATTTAATAATAATCCCCATTTCTACACACCATGCTAAACATTTTATGTGACTTATGTCGTGTCTTAACAATCTGACTAGTATGTGGCTTCTGTTTAAAGGAAAAGTATTCTTTCATGACCCTTAGAGTTGATTTAAATTATTTTTCTTTGATCATTTTGTTTCTTAAACATGTATTGACACATGACTAGGTCTCAGCTTCCTGTGTTACAGTGTTTAAACAACTCTTAAATAAAATGAAATTTATCAAGTAAATGCAAACAAAAGTGCGGCACAAAACAATTCAAATCAGCATCATTTATTTCATGTGACGGATGCCGATGTTTCCTGAAACTAAATAGCTGTTCAAACTGTGAGTTGTCGTGGATGACAGGGGTGCAGGTTTTCTGTCACCTCGCTGCTCCCTCATGCTGAGCCATGCTCAGCTCTCCCACTAATTTCTCTATTTAACCACTGCACCACCCAAAGCTTCCATTTGTACGGTGTGATGTGATATCATTTGGCCTATCTTTAACTCAAAGCAGCATTTATGTGTGTCAGCCCGCCCTCCCCTCGCCAGCCTAAGGTCATTAAAATAGTAGTTATTCGTGACGGCACTTGTACAAATGGTGTTAAAAACTTTGATACTGAAATCTTTCAGCAGGACTTCATTATGAACCAGTGATCTGAAATATGTTAATATTAGAATTTTAAGCCTGGTATCCAGTTGAAAACTCTTACATTAAAATTGTCGTTTTAAAGAATTCTGAACTAACAAGCAAAATAGAGACAGACTCATAGATAGAGAGCAGGTTGACAGCTATGGGGAGTCAGGGAGTGGAGGGATCCAGCAAAAAGGAGAAAGGACTCATGGACATGGACAATAGTGCAGTGCTTGTGGGGTGGGGGGAGGGTATAAGGGGGGTAAGTGGTAATGGAAAAAGTACAATAAAAAATAAAAATAATTTTTTTCTTTTATTGATTCTAGAGAGAGGGGAAGGGAGGGAGAAAGAGAGGGAGAGAAACATTGATGTGAGAGAGAAACAGTGATTGGCGGCCTCTTACACGTGGCTCAACCAGGGACTGAATAAGCAACCTAGGCATGTGCCCTGACTGGGAATCGAACCCTCAACCTCTCAGTTTCCAGGATGGCTCTCAACCCTCTAAGCCACACTGGCCAGGGCTAAAGAATTCTTAAGACTGAGAAATATATTTGTGGATTCTCATTTTAGAAACATTACAATATTATTAAACTTAATTCTTTAACACAAATTATTACCTTGTGTCCAGTACAGTGTCCTTTCAGTGAATGAAATGAGACCCATTCTGTAATGCGTGTAGTGAAGTATTTAGGAAGACCAATAATGAAGATGTTCTCCAAGCTACAAACTTTATTTTCCCACTGTATGATGAGAAAACTGAGGCTTAAGAGGTTCAGTAATTTGGCCAAGGTCTCAGAGCTGATAAATGGCAGAGTAGGGGTACTCTGAAAGTAGCCAAGTCTGGGTCCACATTCTCCACTCGTAAATATGCCTCGGTCAAGGCTACTGATTTCTCCATATAAGCTCATGCCTTGATCTGTTTTTTTTAAAAAGTGGGCAGAGGCTACATGGAGCCCTCCAAACTGCCTTACACAGTCTCCCTTCATTCCTTGACCTAAGTCCTTTATGTTCCCCCAGACTAAAGAAAGACTTGTTTTGTTATGCCACTGACACAAGAAATTGTACAAGAAACATAGACCTGTTGAGCAGAGGTGACATCTGAGAGTCCGCTGCAGTCGTGTGGACTGGGGCAGAGGAGGAAGGAGGAGTTTGCTGGACTGCCAGTTGTGGGCAACCAGTAGGTGTCCACTCTAGATGTCCTGGCCCCTACAGTCTGTAATCACTCTCCTTGCTTTGCCCAGCTCCCTAGCTTAAACGGCACCTAACCCAAGAAGACATTGACTTATATTGGACTCCCAGGTACACAAGAGCTCTCTTGATTTTCTGGAAGTTCCCAGAAAGAGCAGTGGAGACCATGGCCTTTAAGTTGCAGTGTAAGCTCCTGGCTTGGAGAAGTTGGCATGTCCTCACTAGGCAGGGGGCTCTCAGGTTAGAGGAAGAAGGGAAGGCAGGGGCAGGTTCAGAGAAGTGCATCCTTTTGAAACAGCTTAGGTGGGAGTCCCTTTTCCCTTCTGGTGTGCCAGACTCACAAGAAAATGCCTCGTCCCAGGAGCACAATCCTTCACAAGCTAAGTGACAGCTGCATTGATTTTAAGACTATTGAGACATTCTGTTTTAAGCTGGGGGCACTTAGAGCACTTTGTCCCTGGCCCTGCTCTTCTCTGGCCTAATGTTTCCCCTTAGCGATGGCGATCATGAGCTAGAAGGGACTCCTTGAAAATGCTCTTCTAGGGGACCGGGGGTCCCTAAACCTATCTCTTGGGCATAGTTAGATTGTAGGCCAGCAAGCCGCAGGCCTTGCCCTGTCTCTCCTGCCCCAGTGCTGCGTCGTGTTGGGTCCTGCCGTAGACACTGCATTGGGTGCTGGAGGCTGTGACGAGGCACGGGGTGGGCTTCCCACACTTGACAGCTCCTCAGGGTGGTCCTGGGGATCCTTTCTTTTATTTTTTAAACCGAGGTGACATTCACATAACATAAAACTCACCATTTTAAATGTACAATTCAGTGGCATTTAGTGCATTCACAATGTTGGGCAACCACCATTCTTCTCTGGTTTCAAATCTTTCCCCCCTCCCGGAAGAACACTCTTTACCATTTAAGGAGTTACTCCCCATTCCACATTTACCACCCCCTCAGCCTCTGGCAGCCATTCATCTGCTATCTGTCTCTCTGGAGTTGCCTATTCTGGATATTTTGTATAAAAGGAATCATAGAACATGTGCCTTTTGTACCTGGTTCCTTGCACTTAGCACATCTCCCAAGTTCATCCACATTGTAGCATGTGTCAATACCTCACTCCTTTTCATGTCTGATTTCTCTTCAATGAGGCAGTCATACTCAGATTGACACATCGTAACATGCCCCTCCCATCTTCTCCTTTTCTTTTAACCTTCCCTTTTCTAAAGGAGGTTGTAGGGGAGAGGAGCATAGAAAGAGTTGATTGTGATCTTGATCACGGTTTGTTTTTAATCTAGATCATATAGCAAGATTATGGTCAACACTGTTTTCGAAGTCTCTTCATTAGGGATGGTGGAGGGTAAAGGCCCTCATTCGATCATGCAACATTTACTGAACACCTACTGTGTGCTGCTAGAGGGAGGAGACCATGGTGGCTGGATCGCTGAGTGAAATGAGATTCTAACTGCATGCTCTCAGACCATGCATCTCAGAGGGATGACAAAGATGTGAGCCAACCATGACAATGCAGTGCAACAAATGCTTCTGTTAGACGTGCATTCAGCGTGCTGCGGAGGCACAGAGCCAGGGTGTTAATTGGGTCAGGCTTCCAGAAGGGACTGAGTGATGTTTGAGCTAAACTCTGAAGGCAAGAAAGAACTACCCAGAAGGAGGCGGCCAGGAAGGGAACAGCTTATGGGAGGCTTCAGACATCATGGTGAGCCCCGGAAGCCCATGGAGACACCAAAGGAGATGCAATAAAAAGCAAAAACAAATGCCAGGCAGTCCTGACTTCTTTGAAGTGAGATGACATAGGGAGGCCCATTCATTGGCTGGTGAGCTTCTTCCCAGCAGATGTGTCTCTGGGATAGGAATACGGGGTGTCTACCACATGACCCGGGAAGTACAAGCCGCTGGAGTATTCCATCAGAGGGAGTGCAGTGTGAGGGTTAAGAGCTGCACTCGACCCAGACGGCCTGGTCTTGAATTCTGCCTGATTCTGTCACTTATCAGTTGTGCGACCTTTAGGAAAATATTTAACATCACGGGGCCTTGGTTTTGTCGTCTATAAAAAGGAAAACACGATAGTCTCTACTTCTTAAGATTGTTATGAGGATCACACAAGTCAACTCAATACATGCGAAGCACTGGAAGAGCGCCTGGCAGCAGATCAGCGCTGTCGTTAATGTAAGTGCTCAGCAAATCTCAGCTTCTATTGTCCCCCTGGACTGGTCACAAACAGCACTCGTCAGAGGCGAGAGCCATGAGGGGTGCTCTGTGCCAGGCCCTGGGTGATTTTTACATCATCTCATTTACCTCTCCTGACAGCTTGGTGAGGGAGGTTAAAGAGACTAGACGGATGAGTAATCAGGCTTGGAGGAATCTTCTCCCAGATCTATAGCTACTCAGGGGTGCAGTCAGCATTTGGACCTGGGTTTGCCCAAGTCCAGACGCCTGCTCTTAACCACTCCACTGCACTGCCTCGTAGGTGGGCTTCGCGTGCCGTGGAGCTGTGTGTTGGAGGGGCAGGATGACTTCTGAGGTCCCTTGGTATTCAACAAGTTTGAGACTTTTGGGGGATTTATCCCCTTCCCTTACAACTCAAGGGATCATCCTCCAGTTTGAACACATCTCCTCGTCCGTGCCCTGCTATCTGTGTGTACAAGATTAATTTTGTTTGTCCCCTAAACCAGAATACAGGGGAGAGGACACAAATCTAACTGGGCACAGGGGCCATGGTTAGATTCTGGGGAAGGTGGTGGGGCTTGCAAAGTGGATTGCAACATGTCCTTGGGTTCTAATTGCATTTTAAGTGGAAACTGAAACTCAACTCGTGGTCATGGAATTGGCCCAAGGAGGAGTGGCTTCAGACAGGACCCCAGAGTCAGTCACCTACTGAAGGGCACATGGCTCTCCTGTGAGGGCTGTAGGAGCGTCCTCTGGCATGAGGGCATGGGTACCTTTCAGGACCTGGTAGTTTTCTAGCCATTAAAAGTCTGGGTCGGGGTCTGTGGACTTCCAAGGGTTAACTCTGCAGGCCCCTTGCCACAGGAGTTGGCATTCGTTTGTGGTTGCTGTTTCTGCCTTCACCACGATGGAGGGGTAATTTTTGCTAAGAGCTGTTAGAGTGCCCGAGCCAGTAATTGGCTGGAGAGAGTGGCCATAATCACATTTCCTGCTTCTATCGGGGTCTTGGATCCTACAAGATATCAAAGCATCCTGCTGGAGGCTTCCCAAGTGGGAGCTTTCAGGAAAGGACCAGAAATAGCTATGGGGACTTCGCGGTCTACCTGACATGGGACAAGAAGGCAGTGGTCTTTAGGAACTTGGAGGCTGAATGCTATCCATCATGTTGCTGCTGATGTTGGGGTTGGAGGGGGTGGAGGAATGGGAGGTCCCTGCCGATAGTTTACATTCTTAGAGATTGTCCTCGCTGGCGGGGTGTGAGCCTGGTGGGCAGTCGGCTCCTTGGGGTGCTTGATGTGAGCAGTGAGGGGTAAAATGCTTCTGGGACCTTTAAGGACACAAGTATTGTCTTGGAACTCTCTCTACAATGAGAAGGGAGGAAGGGAAGTTCTGCTTTTATTATTTTTTCCTCCCTCCCTTTTTCTCCAAGAATTTGCTCAGTGCTTTCTATATACTGGAGTTGGGTGATGTACCTGTGGAGAAAACACACCAAGGAGTTCTCCACTGTGCAGGGGAGGTGGCCAACAGTTACAACGTGGAGGGGTGATGGGGTCTATGCAAGGAGCTAGATAGCTAAGGAAGGAGCAACTGACTGAGTAGACAGGGAGGTGGGGGCCAAGGATGAGAAGGTACAGGGAGGGTTAGGGAAGGGTTCATAAAGGAACTGGCATTTGAATGAACATCAGAGGAGGTTGCCAGGTGGTGAGTGGGGAAGGGCATGCAGAAAGAAGAAACAATACAAGGAAGGGCTTGGAGGAATAAACATGAATTGGGTAGGTGTTCAGGAAATGTGGTATGCAGCGTTCTAATAGAATATACGCAATAATGACGTGAAATAAATGCTGCTTGTCAGCAATTCGCTGATGGTGGTCTTAGACATTTTGACTATTTGTGACTTTAAGGAAACTAAACTAGATATTAGTTAACATCCTGATAAGTGTATGTTAATAAATAATGAAGGTATTTCATTAGATAACTGAGGGTTTTTGTGTACCTGGAACATAACATGTCACGAGAGCGAGAGCGAGAAGGACGAGATGAAGATAGGGCCAACTTGATACTGGACTTGCTACCTGTGTTATGATTTTTCTCTTTTTTCTCTACTTTTTTATGATGGAAAAGTCTCCACCACTCGTTAAAGTAGAGAGTCTAGTATGAGGAAGTTTTGTATACCCATAACCCGACTTTAATAACCACCAACATGCTTCCACTTTTGTTTCATTGATTCCTTTAACTTTCTTTTTTAATTGCTAGTATGTCTTGAAGCAAATCCAGTACCCATATAATACCTCAGTAGAATTCTAAAAGTAGAACCACAGAAATATACCAGATGATTTCTTTTTTAAAGATATAAGCACAATATCATTTTCACACTCGACAAAATAAAAAATATTTAACATCATTTAAAATCTGATCCATGTTCAGTTTTCACGGATTGTCTCAGAAATGTCTTCTTACAATTGGGTTGTTAATATCAGAATCCAAGCAGTCCACAGACAGCATATGGACGGTTCGTCTCTTAAGTCTCTTTTAATCTATATTAGTTCTCCACCCACCCACCCCCAACTTAAGAAAAACTAATTATTTTTTAATTAAAAAAACCAGTAGTTAGAGGCAGAGGCTTGATTAGGTTCAAGTTCTCTTTCTTTGGCAGGAAGACTTCATAGGTGGGCTGTGTGCTTCTTATTGAACAAGGAATAGTCAGTCGTTCACTGTTCAGGAGGTTAACTTTGGTCACAGGGTCAGGTGATGTCGGCTAGTCTGTGCATTATGGAGTCTGTGTTGAGGTTTTCAAGCAGGAGTGGCCAGGGCAGGTTTGTTGCACCAAGATCAACCTAGTGACTGTAGGGAGCATGAGCGGAGGACGTGAGTTTGGAGGTGATGAGACCAGCTGAAAGCAGTTGCAGTGGTCTAGGTGACAGATGAAGAGTTTGCCTTAGAGGATGGGCCAGAGGGTCCGTGTTTAAGAGGGAAAAAGTAAGTGGTGGCTGTCTGCTGAATGTTGCGGTAAAGGAGGAGAATACAGTCAATGGGTCAGCCGCTTTGTCTCTTCTCTCTAGATATATCATGCTTTAGGTAATCTCGCCCGTTCCCATGGTTTTAAATTCCCTTATATGCTTCTGACTCCCCAAGTTGTGTCTCTGGCCTTCGACTTTTATCCTGAATGTCACACTCTTAACATCCAACTGCCTGTTGCACATCTTCACTGGGATCCCAAACATCCATGTCCAAGACCGTACTCTTGTCCACACGAATGTGCTTCCTCCCTACCCTGGCAATGGCACGTGTAGCTGTTCAGACACACCCCCAGGTTTCCTCGTGTCTTACCTATCCCTCACGCTCCAATCACAATCTGCAGATCTACCGTCAGAACACATCTGCATCTGAACAGATCTCAGCAACTTTGGCCTAGGCCAGTTATCCTTCAGCTCTTCCCCAGATCTCGGTTTCCACTCTTGCCCCGGTCCAGATGACACACTTAGCACATACACATTCGATAAACGTTAGTTTTCTTCATCTCATTTGCCTTATGCCAGCTCTGGGAGGTAGGTCGGACGGGTGTCGCTGTCATCCCATTTTACAGGCGGCAGATCGAGACCAGAGACTTAATCTGAATTTCCCGAAGCCGTAGCTCTTTCACCGAGGAGAACTGGGCTGGCCCCCACGTTGTTTCCTCCCAGCAGGCGGCCTCTCGCTCCTTTCTGGGCATGCTGTGCGGATGGTGTCAGCAGGCGCCAACACCGGAGAAACGGGGCCTAAACATTTACCACATTGCCTGCGCCACACGCCAGGAGGGTGCTGCCACCTTTGCTTTTGTTATGCTTTTGAAAACACTTAGAAGCAAAATGTCTGAAAGCCGAACAATAGACTTACATGCTATCAAGGGTATTCTGATCAAATTATATAATCCCTAATTACATCTTGCCTTTTAGACATAACCTTTGTTGCTCTATTTCTAGCAGCTCCGAGTGCCTGTCATTATTGTTTTTTTCTTCATGGTTGAACACAGGCTTGGCAGACTGCAGGATGCTGGTGGCCAGTCGAGGCTCGTGATTCGCCTTTGCCTCCATTATCTTAAGTTGATGAGACTTTTTACTTTCACAGTAGCATCAACACTTTCCCCTTCCCTTTCCCATTTTTGAAAAATAAACAGCAAATTCAACTCAACATTTAGGCAGTTGTCCAGCTAAACGGGGCTGTACTGATGAGGGCGGTGGTCTTTTGGACCCTAACTTTCGAGAGGAGGCAGCGTCATTTTGCCATGGCTCGGTGGGGTCTGCTTGTTTCCAAAGCCTGGAAGCAGCTGTCGGTGGCTGCAGAGTGAGACATTGAGGACTGTGTGAACGTGGCTCTCCAGAAGGTGTGACTTGGGTTGTCAACTGGCTGCACTGGCCCTACACTCATGTCTAACCAGGAGGTGGCACCCTTCCTCTGCCCAGGTGGCAGTGGTGGGTCATTACTGTGGGGAGGGAAAAGATGAGCTTCCATGGCGTGGGCTGCCATTCCAGAAACTCTGAGACGTGAGTTTTCCTCTTCCACAAAGACGCACAGTTCTCTTGAAGGAAACCGCCTGGGCTTCAGTTCTGCAGCTGCCGGAGCCATATCCTTCCTCCTTCGGAGGTGCCACAGCCACCCCTATTTCTCTAGTTTTCTCTCCCCCCAGCATGAGCAGTGAGTGCAAGGAGAGTGATTGGAGCAGAGCCCTGGCATGAGGGCAGAGTGGGAATGGAGAAGAAGGCAAGGCGGTCGAGGGGCTGCTGCTTGCGATGGTTGTGTCTCTCTCCCCCTGTTATGAGCTGCCCTTCTGCTCTTATTCCCGAGTCACCAAGCTGTCCTCCGTTTATGCACACAGAGCGCAGTCCCAGTCCTGCTGGTCATCTGTGCTGCTATTTGTTCTAAGCCCTCTCTTTCATTTTAGATTGACTGTGGGGAATCTAAGGCCTGAACTGGAAAGAAAGAAGAAAGGGATAGGAGAAATGAGTATGGGAGAAGAGGAATGAGTATGGGAGAAAACTTGAGGAAAGAGACAGCTGAACAGTCGTCAGATAAACGCAAAGATGAAAGGCGGAGAGAGACACAGAGAGGCAACGTGACACACACACAAGGCTGGGCATTGGCTCGGAGGCGGAAGGATGGAGTTGCGTCCCCGCTTATCTACTACTTCCAGCTCTGTGAAGTTGGGAAAGTCGCTTGACTGCTCTGAGCCTCAGTCTCCCTGTCTGGAAATGGGAATAATTGCACTTCATCCACAGCACTGTGATGAGAACCGAATGGAAGGCAGGGAGGAGGTCCTTTTTTGAGTGACAAGGCTCTGGATGAAATGGATGTTACCTAATGTCAACCAGACCTTAAAAAAGAGGATGTTGTCCTGGTCCACGCTGAATCCTAGCGCTGGGGCCTAGGTGCTCTCGGCATCCCACGAAGGAAATCGTAGTCCCCTGGACCCCAACCCCATTTTCTCAGAGCATTTTATAAGAGGAAGTTTGCTTGCTTTCAGCTCCTGGGCAGAGAAGCCTCCCTGCCTGGGGTGGCTTTGTGTGTGTGTGTGTGTGTGAGAGAGAGAGAAAGAGAGAGAGCACATGCACACACACACACATTTCTACACTACTCTTTCCCAGAATGAACCTTCACAGCTAACATTTATGTAGTTTACTATGTGCCAGGTACTTTTCTAAATGCACTCCATGATCTAACATGTAATCTTCATAACTCCCTTATGAAGGAGGTACGACTATTAGCCTCATTTTATAGTTGTTGAAACTGAAGCACAGAGGAAGGTGAGAAAGGGGCAGAGGTTAACACCCAGGCCATCTTGTGCAAGGTTCTGCTCCTAACCACTCTGCTCTACTGCTTCTCAAGTTGGCTCCTGGCAGGAAGCAGGAGGCTGCCTCAGAGGATAATTTAACTGGCATGCACCTCTCATTCTGGGGGCACACTCTGAGGGTCTGACCCTGCACTCACATTGCTGAGGGGTGTTCCGGGTGGAGAAGCCTCTCTGGCAGGCCACACTTCCTTTTCCTTGCAGAGAGGTGGCAATTTCAGCAATTGAGATGGGGAGAAGGACTTCATGTGCCCTGTATTCCTGATCAAATGCTGCACCCAGACAACGTCTAGACACGACTAGCCACCCTGCTTCCAGCCTTGCTTCCAAAACGGGAACACCTATCGTCTGAAGGTGCTGGACCCAGAGCCGGGCTTGGTTACGCAGCTGGGAGCCTGCAGCAGGTCGTGCAGTGAAGTTGTTCCCACAGAATGAAGGCTACTCCCTGATTTTAGTTAATGTCCAGAGTGAAGTCCAATGACAATTTCATTTTGCCTTGTTTCATGTCAGAAAGTGATACGCAAGTGACTAGGTGAGCAAGATTCGGAACAAAGATGCAGCAGGGACTTCGCAGGTAGCTTCGTGTTACTTCCGTGAAGACGCACCTGACACCCCCTGCCTGAAAGCAAGGCTCACAGTCCATCGGTCTTGCCTTTCTCCCAGAGAAGGGGGATCTCCGCGTGGGCTCCCGGGCCAGAGATCGAAGGCCCCGCGCAGGGCGTTGTCCTGAGGGTTTTTCCAATGCACTCGTTCTGGCCTTCTCTCCTGTTTCGTTGAGGAGTTCTTTTTCCAAAAGAAGTGCTGGGGCACTCTACTCCCTGTGTTCTATCCTCTTTGAGAACATCTGATTATGACCTTACATTTGAAAAACAATCTGTCTTAATTTGCAATTATGTCAAACTTGATTTCCCTCAGACCTTTGTAGACATCCTCTTAGACTCCTGGGCAGACGTCGCATGTTGCTGTTTGGAGTCTGAAGCCAGTCTGCTGATGCACCGCTGGTTCTTTATTTATTTCTGAGGTATCATACTTTCACTAGGATGTGCCTTCATGGTGTCTATAGTGATTCATTTATTTTGATTACTCTTTTTCTTTGATGTTCAATAACTTAACTAGGCTATATCTTAATGTCTTTTATTGTAGAATAATTCTTCTCAGTATATATGGGCACCATTTTGATTTGCTGTTTCTTTCTTCATTCCAGTGAAGTTTTCCTGTATTATGTTTCAGAATTTTTATTGATTTTATTTTTTTAAACCTTAGTGGCACCAGTTATCCTTACATCTTTGTCCTCTACTTCTATCCTTCCTTATCCCATTGCTTCAGTCTCTTTATTTTATGTTCTCCTCATTTCCTGTGACTACATCAGGCTGGCCCCCAATCCTGTTAATTCTGTTTTTCAGCTGGGTCTATTTCATTTCATTCATCTGTTTCCAATTTATTTATTAGATTTGTAATAAGTTATTTTGGTTCACAGTTTGTTTCCTCAGCTCTGTGAAATTTCTTGTAATTTTATTTCATTGTTCTATCATCTCCTGTTCATTGATTTTATTTATATATATATAAATTTATAAATATATATATAGACACAATTTTATTTATTCTTAGAGAGAGGGGAAGGAAGGAGAAAGAGAGGGAGAGAAACATCTACGTGTGAGTGAAACATCCCTCGGTTGCCTCTCACACACACCCCGTGGGTACTGGGCCCACAACCTTAGCATGTGCCAGACAGGGAATTGAACTGGCAACCTTTCACTTTGTGGGATGATACCCTACCAACTGAGCTACACTGGTCAGGGCGATTTTATATTTAAGTTTTTCTATAGAATAGGACTGTCACAGGAAAACTACTTTTATTTCTTGGGTTATGTTCCCCCCCCCAACTGTTGTATTTGTTTATAATCTTTCTTTTTCCTGTTATCTCTCTCCCTGGAAAGATGATAAGCCCCAGTGGCCCTTTCCACCTCTGCTGAGGCCCCACAGTTCGACGAAGGGGCTTCTGCTCATTGGCGCTTTCCCACAGCTTTTCCTAGGTTTGTCTTTCTCTCCTCGGGCGTGCTTCCCCAGATTGTAGGCTATTTGTGAGAATTCTCGGGAACCTTTGGATTCAACCACACTAGAATATTGTTTCTTTTCTTGACTGCCGTTTTGGAATTCTATGGTATACAGTTTTATCCCTGTTCTTCTTTGGTTGCTGCTCCTGACTTTTGCTGGCGTTTCACATTTTTGCTTTATTTCAGTGAGTATGTGAAAGAGAAAGTCTGTGTTCTTGCTCTCCTCAGGTGATTCCACCCACAAGTCTGCATTATTTTTCTAGTCAGAAAAATGCTATATCACTATTAAAATAGAAGAAAGAGACTTTGGTCGTCTCTAGTTTTTTTTACCAATTATTCTTTTATGATTTGGAGTATATTAATATCCGCCTATAAGTTTAATAAGGCCACTCTTTTTAGCTTGGCTGCTTATGCAAAAACATATGGGAACAAGTAAATAAAGAGCAAGGTTTACCACATTTTTTCTCGGTATATGAACTTTACCTTTCTAGACAATTCTGAATCTGACCTCTTAGAGGACTTTAAGCAATGTTTAGATTTGCTTATTTGATTTTTGCATTTCATTATATTGATCTTGGCTAACATTTCTCTTCTTTGGGTGCCCAAACTTTGGAGAGTTTCTTCTTCTGAGGGGAAACTTTAGTTTTTTTCTCAAGGTCTTTCAACTGATTGGATGAGGCTCACCCACATTACCAAGAATAAGCTTTACTTAAAGCCACCTGACTGTAGATATTGATCACCTACAAAACACTTTCAACACAACACCTAGATTAGCATTTGATTGGATAACTGGGTGATTGCCTAACCACACTGACACGTAAAATCAATCTTCACCAGTGGGGAACAGGGAGGGAGGGAAGGGCAAAATATCAGAGAGGTGGGTTTGGCATGTTACTCCCTCCAGAATTTTTTGGGTTGGCCAACGGGTTCATTTGTTTTTTTCCCCTAAGATGGTTCTAGTAGCATTTAGTTGTCTTTTACTCCATTTGAAACAGTTGTTAGGTTGTGTTGTGCCAGCTATCATTCAGCTTGCATTAAAAAACATTGTGTGAGTGTTTTGTGTAGCATCTTAATATTGAAGATGGAAGAAAATACACAATATTTTGGTATATTATGCTTTATTATTTCAAGAAAGGTAAAAATGCAATTGAAGTGCAAAAAAAGACTTGTGCGGTGTATAGAGAAGGTGCTGTGACTGATTGAATGTGTCAAAAGAGGTTTGCAAAGTTTCCCACTGTAGATCTCCCACTGGACGGTGCTCCACAGGCAGGTAGACCCATTGAAGTTGATAGCGATCAAACTGAGACATTAGCTGAGAGCAATCAATGTTCTACCAGGTGGCAGATAGCTGACATACTCAAATATCCAAATCAATAAAGTTATTGGTGAAAATGAAAAATGTGCCGTTCATTTTATGGAAAAACCCATATTGACTTTTTTGCCAACCCAGTAAGAGGTTACAAACATTTCTGCCCCTTTACCCTGCAGATGCTACCAACAATGAGAACAGTCATCTTTACGTAACTCAGCAAGGGAGGTCCCTGGAAACGTCTCATCGTGACGCTGTCCATGTGGAGATGTGCTGTGGGTAACCTGTTGGAGATTGATAATGCACATCCCCACGTTAAAAACCCTGAGCAACTGCACAGTAAAGAAACTTGTTTATTTTTTTAAAATTCATTTTTCACCAAACTCATTTGACCATGACACTTTTCCTTTCTTGCCCCCACCACGTACAATGACATCCACCAGCAGAGCGTGCTTAGGGAAGGCTGGCTTCAACTCCTCTCCCTGAAGTCCCAGCCCGGGTCACTTGGATGCTGCTGGGACTTCCCTGATATCAGGAGAAGAACGTTGTCAGTCATCGCTGCGCATAAACATTTCCTGCTTGCCCGGAGTTCATGAAAAGTCCAAGGTGACTGACACAAAAAAGTGGAACTTTGCTGCTGGTATCTTGTTCATATGACCAAATCTTTCAAGAGAGAGAAAATTCAAACCCTTTTCACCACACCTTTGAGCCAGGTGGTCTCTAGGAAAGCACTGCTTTGCATATCCCTTGGTGCACCACCAGGTACCCTCAGGGGCGTTCAAACCCTTGGGAAAGCTTGGTCTTACCTCCTTGGGAGCTGCCCCCCCCCCACCCCCCGGGTAGCAGGAAGCAGTGATGTTCTCATCCAACAGTTTCCTCGGCTAGTTCTTGAGTATCTGCTGGCGGTAGGCCACAGTGTGTGTGTGTGTGTGTAAATGAATAAAAGCGATAGTGTAAATTATATAGACTTTTGTGAAACTAGGAGTTTGCTTAGTAACAGAGGCCCCTCAAATAATAGCACCTTAGATAAGACAAGGGTTTATTTTTCTCTTGTGTAACAGGCTGTTACTAGACAGACCAGAGTTAGTATGGTGTTCCAAAGCACAAGGGACCCAACTTCTGCCATTTCTAAGGTGTTTCTCTCATCTTCTCATCCAAAAATAGGTGAAAAGCATGTCCTCATTCCAGATAGGAAGAAGGCAAAAGTAGTGCTAATAAGTGCACTTTTGGATACAACCCAGAAGTTTCCTATGTCACCTGAGATACACCTTACCAGTCACATAGCCACAGATAGCTCCAAAGAGGGGGAGGCTGAGAAACGTAACTCTAATTCCAGGTGGTCATGAAACCCAGCAAAAAAGCGAGGCTCCCATTATTCTGGAAAATGGGAGAGTGGAATCTGGGGAACAACTAACATTCTCTTCTGCAGTGTTATATAAAATAAGTAATACACTTATTAAAGCGTTGCCTTTTTCTGAGCAGGGGTGCTCCACAGGCCTTTTATTCCAAGGACTGGACTAAGGGATTTGATGCTGAGAGCCAAGAACTAAAGGGTGAGTAACTTTGATATGTCTGAGTGGGTAGGAGCCATCCCAGGATATAAGATGTTTGAGGCTGACATTCCTGTTTGCAAAGAACTCCCAAAGTACTTTTATTTTTAATAGCAACTTAACTCATTGCATTATAATTACTTCTCAGTGTAGATGTGTCTGCCTCACCAATTATCCCTGCTCCTCTAGGGCGGGGACTCTGTTCTGTGTCTGCCTCGTGATAGGTACTTAGTAGACACTGGCTGACTCCAGTGTGGGGAGTTCACACCCACTCACATTCCCACTTCCACCTCCAAAATGACCTGCACTCTGACATTCTCTTAATTAGAAGTACTAAAGGTGAATCCAAATACTAGCTGAGGACTTGGGTGCATGCCATCAACTCTGTTCTTGGGATCCCTGGCTGTTGATTGCTTGCTTTACCAAATCTAACTTCATATGGGGCATATCTGCTTCAGCTTCTGACCATCCAAACTATGTACCAAACTACACCCAAACTGAGTGGCATGAAATAACCATCTGTTGTGCTCAAAGACTCTTGGTCAGAAATGTGCACGGGGCATGGTGGGGATGGGTTGTTTCTGTTCCGCAATGTTGGGGCCTCAGCTGGAAGGCTCAGTGGCCAGGGCTGACTCAACATTGAGGGGCTGGCATTATCTGAAGGTTCCCTCACTTTCCTGTCTGACAGTTGATGCTGGCTGTTGCCTGGGACCTTCCTTGGGGCTATTGCCGGGACATCTACATGTGGTTTCTCCATGTAGCTTGGGCTTCTGCACAGCATGGAGGCTGAGTTCCAATGGTGAACTTCCCCAGAACAATAGCAGGTGAAAGCTATATTGCTTAGTTCTAACTTAACACGGGAAGCCACACACTATCACTTCCTCCATATTTTGTCCTTTGTGGTGATCACAGAGGCCCTTTCAGTCTCAAGGGGAGAGGATATACACTTTATCTCTTGATGGGATAGAGGCAGCTCATCGAGAGGACTGAGCAGTGAGGATTCCTAGATTCACTGAGGACTTCTGGCAGAATGACACCATCAGCCACACTCCCCTCCTTCCAGAGAGCCCAGGAAGAGCCAGGAGCTTGGGCAAGTCCCTGGCACCCTCCAGCATCCTGACAAGTACCGCAGCGTAGGGGTAATCTCCTTTAACTGGGGGTGACGAGGCCTGCAATCTGATTGCCATATGACATAGGACAGGCCACTTAATCCATCTGAGCCTCAGTTTCCCCTATCTGACTGATGAGAAGTTTGGACTAAATTAGTTGTTTTCTAATCCTTTATAGCAGAGGATTCTTCTCCTTTTTAATTTGTATTCTTTCCAAACAGTTCAGGTAGAGCCCAGTATGTGAACTGAACACAGGTCAGTGAAAGGAGTTTTTAGCATATACACGCCCACCTGTCCTTTCCTGCTTCCTGGGCATTCTCCATGGCACCACAGTGCTCCTCAGCACATTTGGAAAACCCCTGGACCAGGGTCTTTCCTAAGGGTGTCTAGTGTAGGACTGGGGTGAGAAAGGAAAGACCCACCGCCCCTCTCTCAGATTTCCCTCCTCAGAGCATTTCTGCCTCCTTCCTGCTCCCTGCTTGAGCTCCCACCCCTACCTCTGACACTGAAGTGTCAGTAGGTGTCCTGGATGAGCCGAAGTCCCCCAAATCCCTGGGGAGAGCAATAATTCGGAAGCATGAATATCTGCTGGTATTTTTTGAATTTGACACCCCTTTAGCTTCCTATCGTTTGTGCCAAACCAGCCAGGTCTGGGGAGAAGTTTGGGACTCTGAGGAAAGGCCTGGGGGCTGTGGGGACCATGGTCTCCACAGTGTAACCTTCCAGACCTCGGCTGGTGGCTCTGGGACTCCCCAGCAGAGGAGAGGAGCCCAGCCTGCTCTCACAACTCTTTCCCTTCACTGAAGCTCTTGTCCGCCTTTCCACCCCCCTTCCCAGCCCACTCCCACCTCCACTTTTTCTCTTCCACATTTTTTGCTCCATATCTTTGTTTCTTCATGCCATCTCTCTTTTTCAAAAAATCAGTCCACAGAGCGATTAGATTTGCAAATGAGCGGGCAGAAAACTGGGAACAAAGGGAGCCAGAGCCGAAGAGGGAGCAGGTATAATTACTGTAATTAACTCGAGCAGCAGGGACACAGCCCCTGTCGGCTGCAGCAAGGTGCTGTTTAGGCCCAGCAGGAAATGCTGAGGGGAAGCAGGCACCCACCAGGAAACTCAGCCAGCTCCCTCTTCCCCGGGGCTGGGGTGCCCTATGTGGCCCTGGCTGGGGAAGTTCCTCCAGTAGCAGGTGCCTCTGTGAGGATCCATGTCATCTCCTGTCCTGGGCTCTGCAGGAGCCGGGAGGAGGGGATCCAGGCTCAGAAGACATATGGTTTCCTGCCCAGCAGAGCTGGGACCAGGGACAAAGTTACCTCTCTCATCTCTTGCCTGGACACTTAGCTCTTTTCCTGCTTTATAACATCCTGAGAGCCTGCTCCGGTATTTCTGGGATCCAAACACTTCTAGAGGCCTTAGGGAGAAAACATTCCTCTGATCCTATTAAACTGTGATATCTGTGTCCTCAAGCATCCCCAGATATACACCTCCTGGCACTTGAGGACTTCCAATGCACCTTTGCAACCTTACCTTTCACAGCTGCCCCTCATCGCTTCGTCTTCTAACTAAATTGGACTGTGTGCTGCACCCTGAATGTGACCTACATTTTTCCATTCCTATGCCTTCACATGTGAGGTGGTACCTTTCCGCCTGTGTGCCCTTTTCCAAATGCCAGTTGGTAGAATGTCATCTACCCCTTGTGATATGTACACTCAAAATTAAAACCACTTCTGTTAAGTCTCTACAGATCTCACTTTCCAAAAGAGCCTATAACCCTTTTCTCTTTTATGGACCTTACCTCACTGTACCCTTCCCCACCTCCTATCCTTTGGGGGAAGGCAGACAGACCCCAGCATCAGATTCAGCCAATCATTTCTCCTTAAAACTTTAAAAATTCATCTTTTCACTCCTCTCTATCCCTACTCCTAATTTCTTAATTCAGTCCCTGTTACTTTCAAGTATGGATTACTCCCACATCCTTCTGATTGATCTCCCCTCCTTTTCTTGCCTTCTAACCTATTCTTCACACAAATCTAATCATATCTGTGCCCTGATTTGTCTTTGAATAACACCCTATAGTGATCAGGACACAGAGTCCAAATGCTAGGGCATGACATGCAAATGATTTTTCCTTGCTTATTTCTTTAGCCTCATTCCTACCCACTGCTACTTTCTCCAGATTTTTATGAATCCTTCCAGAGGTACACTGTGCATAAACATGTATATATATCCTCTCTGCTTTATACATACGGTGCCCTTTGCTACACAGTTTTGCACCTTACTTTTGTCATTTATTGTCCTACAGATTGTTCCCTACAGATAGACCTCATTCTTTTAAAGGCAGAGTCTGCACTCCTAACCCCTACTCTATTCTGCCTCAGTGAATGACAGCCAAGTTATTATTGGCTCTAATTGATGCTCAGCAAGTAGCTGAGGAGTTGAATGCATTATGTTGAAACTGCACCCAGGTGGCTGGAGTCATGTTTTGATGACGGAAGGAAACAGGCTGTTCCATATTCAGTTTGGGGTCCGGTGGAATCCAGATGGTTTTGTCTTCTCCTTACACTTCTCTGAAGAGGTTCTTCTTGCCTCCTGTTCTATGGTAGGCTGAGATATGGTAATATTGGGTTGGCTAAAAAGTCCATTTAGTTTTTTTTCTGTAAAATAAAAGACTTTTTTATTTTCACCAATAACTTTATTGAGTGGATATTTTGAGTATGTTGGCTATCTCCTGCATGGTAGAACATTGATTGTTTTCAATTAATGACTCAATTTGATTGCTATCAACTTCAACTGGTCTACCCAACCATGGAGCAGTGTCCAGCGAGAAATCTCTAGCATGAAACTTTACAAACCACTTTTGACACATTCGATAAGTCACATCACCTTCTCCATACACTGCACACATTTTTTTTTGCATTTCAGTTGCATTTTTACCTTTCTTGAAATAATAAAGCATCATATGTCAAAAATATGTATTTTCTTCTATCTTCAATATTAAAATGGCTACACAAAAATTCACCAATTTTGATGTTGTGTTTTGCAGTCTTCAATCATCTAACTTAACAAATAATAGAACTGGAATTAGAATACTCAAACAGCAAATAATTAGAAGAACTTGCACTCAAGTTTCATTGTTTGGTCTATAACTCCCCCCATTTAAAAAAATATTTATAGCTTTCACCATATAATCTAACAAAATTGTTTCAAATGAAGTTAAAGACAACTAAATGCTACTAGAGCTATCTTGTGGAAAAAAACAAATGGAATTTTGGCCAACCCAGTATTTTAACTGCAGCTCTTGTCTCTTCTCTCCCATTTCATAAGAATTCAATTACCATGACAAAAGCACATTCCCTGTATGCAAGGATGCACGCCTGTACCCATTTGAGGAAGCACTGTAAGGAGATATGAAGTGTGCCTGGATACTGCCTGGCATCTAGAAGCTCAGCAAATACTTTTTGGATGAACGTGGAGTACACTGTGTCTTGTGTAATCATTATCTACTCTCCGCTTCTCCCAGAAAGTCCTGGTTGTCTAACATCTAGTTAGGACCGATTAAGTAATGCTGCCAGAGATGAGCATCTAGAGATAATTATCGGCACATTATTTCTAAGAGTAAAGCATTGGAAATACCCTAAATGTTCACAGCAACAGAACAGTTAAATAGATGGTGAAAGATGAATATATAGCTCTAGTATGAGTTTGTGGGGCTTCTGTAACAAAAATACCTTAGACTGGGTGGCTTATAAATAAAAATTAATTTCTCACAGTTCCAGAGGCTGCGAAGTCCAAGATCAAGGTGCCAGCAGATTTGGTGTCTGGTAGGAAACTGCCTCCTGGTTCATAGCTGGCTGTCTTCTTACTTGTCCTCACGTCCCAAAGTTTCAGCCTCTTAAGACCATCACATTGGGGTTTAGGATTGAACCTGAATTTGGGGGAGACACAAACATCCAGTCTAGAGCAGGAAGATAGCTCTCACAAATGCGCATGTTTGTGATCTAGGTTAATGCGGCCCCCAAAGGTAAGCCCACCACTTCATCTGCCTCTCTCCTGTGCCACAACTTCAGAAGCTAACTCTCAGCATGAGATACAAGTTCACTATTTCACTCTCTCCTAGTTCTCACAGCAGCCCCACAGAAGGGCTTTACTTGCCTTATTCCTACAGAAGAACTAGCCAAGGCCCTATGCCTAAGGCATAGAAGGAACTAGGATTTGAGTTCAGGTCTTCCTGTCTTGGCTTGAAATCAGGGCCTTAGAAGAGGATTTGGGTGCAGGCAGTTTACATGGAAAGTGGTGCCAGGAGAAATGAATGGTGAGTGAACAGAGCGAGACCGAAAATTCAAATAAAGATATGTTAGTGAGTTGTTGCTATATGTAAGGGAAGCCCAGGTAAGCCCAGACTTTTGAAAAACTGACTGTCTCCCAGACTTCTCTCTCTGTTGCTAAAATGGAAGGCTGGGCATTTATTAATGAATCCCGTCCTGCATTGGTTAAGGTTGTTCCAGAGACTTAACTGCCTCTCGCTTCTGGCTGCATTCAATTTTGGAGAAAGCCCTAGTGTCAAGGTGGGGCTCTGTCAGTGTGCTGGAAAGGGACTGTCCAGGGGGGTTGCAGCAGAAACCCCAGGGGGTCTGATATGATGGGTTGCTAGGCACCAAGAGCATCTGCCATAATATGAAAGATGTCTACTTGCCTGTAAACAAAGTATCTCTGTGTGTGTGTGAGTGTATACTTACATACAGATCCACACAAATACCAGTGTACAGGTGTATGTACACAGACAATTTTCCAATGAACATAAAGTCCCTGGGAACAGAGGTTACCTTAGGGTAGAGAGCTAGGATATTTGCAGGTCTGGACATTTGGTATGGCAGAGGACTGATTTTTCAATGTCTAACTTTTTGTACTAGTTGCTGTTTTTTGACCCTACGATTGTATTTCTTTAACAATGTTTTAATTAATTTTATTAAGGCATAACATATATAATGAAGCATACTCATTTTAGATGTACAGTGTAATGAGTTTCAACAAACTCATGCACTGAGATAAGCACACTTACAGTCCAGAAGTGTAGCATTTCCATCAAGTTCCCTGTCGGCCGGTTGCAGTCAATTCCCTCCTCTTGCTCCCGGTAAGCACTGCCCTGCTTTACATCATCTTTGCTTACGTTTGTCTTTCCCAGAGTTCCTATAAAAGGAACAAAATGCTATTTACTTCTTTGTGTCTGGCTTATTTTGCTCCGCATAATGTTTCTGTGGATGATCCATTGCATATTTTTCTATCAATAGCGTGTTCCTTTTTACTGCTGAATTTCTGTTGTAGGAATGTAACATTTTGCTTCCTATTCACTTTTTGATGGACTTATGGATTGTGTCTGGTTTTGAGTTATTGTGAATAAAAGTTATGAAAAAGTCATGAACACTTACAAGTCTTTGTGCAGACATATATCTTCATTTTTCTCATGTAAATACCTAGGGGATTGCTTGGTCATATAGTAATGGAATATTTAACTTTATAAGAAATTGCCAAATTTTTCCAAAGTGCTGTATTATTTTCATTTCTACTAGTAAAGTACGAGAATTCCACTTGTTCCACAATCTTGCCAGCACTTGGTATTGTTTCTCTTTTTAATTTTAGTTATTCTAGTGGGTGGTAGCACTTCCTCATGTTTTTTTTTTTCTTTTTTTTTTTTAGATTTTATTTATTTATTTTTAGAGAGAAGGGAACAGAGAAAGAGAGGGAGAGAAACATCAATGTGTGGTTGCCTCTCACATGGCCCCCACTAGGGACTGGTCCTGCAACCCAGGCATGTGCCCTGACTGGGAATCAAACTGGCAACGCTTTGGTTCACAGCCCGTGCTCAATCCACTGAGCTACACCAGCCAGGGCTCCTTATGGTTTTAATTCGCATTTCCCCAATGACAATGATGTTGAGCACATTTTCATTTGCATGCTTGCCATTCATATTTCCTCTTTTGTGAAGTGTCTGTTCAAAATTTTGCCTATGCTTAAGGTAATATCTTATAATTGAGCTATAAGAGTTCTTTACATATTCCAGATATAAGCCGTTTGTGTGGTATATGTATGGCATACATGTTTTTTTGTGGCTGGCCCTTTTTTCCTTTCTAATGCCATCTTTCAAAGACTAGGAAGCCTTAATTTCGATATGATCCAATTTGTCATTTTTTTCTTCCTAGAATATGTGCTTTTTGTGTGCTAGGAATTCTTGGCCTGTACTGTGGTCATAACACTTTTCTCCTGTGTTTTCATGTAGAAGTTTTTAGCTCAGCATTTGCAGATTAAGCCAATGAACAATTTTAAGTTAATTTTTGTATATAGTGTAAGGCAATATTCAAGGTCTATTTTATTCCTGGGGTATTCAATTGTTCTTATAACATTTGTTGAAAATCCTTTCACATTGGATTCTTTTGGCATTTTTGTCAAAAATTAGTTGGCCGTATATGAGTAGTATTTCTGCACTTTTTATTCTGTTCCATTGACCTCTGTGTCTATCTTATGTTCATTGCACACTGTTTTATTATTAGTAGACTTATGGTAAATCTTAAAATAGTGTATCGGGGGTGTCCAACCCTTGACCTGCAGGCCACATGTGGCTCAGGATGGCTATTAATGCAGTCTAACACAAAATCGTAAATTTACTTAAAACAGTATGAGATTTTTTTTTTGTGATTACATGTCACCATGTATTTAATATGTGGCCCAAGACAACTCTTCTTCCAGTGTGGCCCAGAGGTGCCAAAAGGTTGGATACCCCTATTCTTATACTATTTTAGGATGTAGTGTAAGAGGTAGTCTAAATCCACCAACTTTGTTCTTCTTTTTTAAAGGGTTTTATTTTTTGACTATTTTAAGTCCTTAACATTTATGTATAAATTTTATTACCAGTGTGTCAATTTCTATTAAGAAACAACCTGGTGACATTATTATTGAGGTTATATTGAATACCTGTATCTTAACAAAACTGTCTTTCAATCCATAAACATTGTATATACCCTCATTTATTTAGATCTTATGTACTTTTTTCAGTGCTTATTTTATAATTTTCAGTGTAGAGATTTAACATATTTTGTTAAATTTATCCATAATTGTTTTATTTTTTTGATGTCATAAATGGTATTTGTGGTAGCCAGCCTCTAAATTGGCTCCCACTAATCCTTCCCTTCTAATATTAATGCCTTCATATAACAGAATGCCCCCTGTTCCAACTCCCATACCCATTTTGTACCAGAGCCACTCTGCATGGGCAATAGAATATGTCAGAAATAGAATACTACTTTTAAGACGAGGTCATAAAAAGCATCATGGCCTCTTCTTTGATCTCCTTGCATTGCTTGCCCTGAAAGACATGGAGCCAATCTGTTGCAAGTATGGTGAAGAACAGAGATCTCCATAGATGGGGAACTGAGGCCTCCACCAGCAAGCCGTGAGTGAGTGGTCTTGGAAGTGGATCCTCCAGCCCCAGTCAAGCCTTCTGATGACAGCAGCCTTTGGTGACATCTTGACTGCAGTATCCTGAGAGACCCTGAGCTGAAGGACCACCCACTGCAGCTACTGACAGATTCCTGACTCTCAGAAATTGTGTGAGATAATAAACATTTGTTGTTTTAAGTTGGTAATTTTTTTGTGCAGCAATCAAGAACTAATACAGTATTATTTTTAAAATTAACAGTATCTATTTTATTTCAAATTCCAATTCTTCAATATTTGAATAGCATATAGAAATTTTATTTTTCTATTTTTTAAATATAGACCTTGTGACCTGTGTCCTTGCTCAAATCAGTGCCTTTGCAGACATCTTAGGATTTTCTATATGGTCAATCATGACATCTCTGACAAAGACAGTTTTACTTCTTTTCAAATCTTGATGCCTTCTATTTATTCTACTCCCTTTTTTTAAAAAAAGATTTTATTTATTTATTTTTAGAGAGAGGATAAGGGAGGGAGAAAGAGAGGGAGAAATAGCAATGTATGGTTGCCTCTCACATGGCCCTCACTGGGGACCTGGCTTGCAACCCAGGCATGTGCCCTGACCGGGAATCAAACTGGGAATGTCTGGTTCCCAGCCCGCGCTCAATCCACTGAGCTACACCAGCCGGGCTGTACTGCTTTATTAAACTAGCTAGGACTTTCTGTATTCTGTTGAATAAAATGGTGAGAGCAGACATTCTGGCCTTGTTCTTGATCTTGAGGGGAAAGCACTCAGTCTTTCACTGTAAGTATAATGTTAGGTGTAGTTTTTCCACAAATGCTCTGTATTGGGTTGAGGAAATTTTCTTTTGTTCTTAAGAAATTTCTCAATTCCTGTTGTTAATGCAAGGCTTATAGTTTAGTTATATTAATGGGTAGTTGTTATAGTGAGACCTACACATATACACAGAATTACTATATTTAAGTTCATATAAAACAATATTTACATGTTTAAGTTACACTTTTGAAATCAGAAGATAAAGTAAAGCTTAAGTTTACAACAAAGAAAAGAAAAATACCCAGGACAAAAATAGAGTTAACAGTAAAAATATCACTATCTGTTCTTGATACAACATGTGGACATTTTTTGTCAGAAAGCTACATCTTCTTAGTCTGACTGTCCAAATCATTAAAACATGGATGGTTCAGTGCCATTTTGCTGGAAACTTGTTTGGCTGGATCATAAACTAGCATTTTTGAGAGCAAATCTAAGGGGTTTTCAGTCAAGTTTTTGCCCTTGGATACTAGGGAAATGTATACTTTTTTTTCCTTTTTGCCACTCGTTCAGCATTCCCTCCCTCTTACTCTTCCAAAGGAAGGGAAGAACGATCATCAGTGGCTATTGGCAGTTGCAAAACCAACACCAAAAGCTGCCTTCATGCTCAGGGGAGAACACTGCGCCTCCTCCTCGTGGTTGGGGTGATCTACACGTTCAGAGAAACTTCTCTAGAAATGAACTGTAGAAATGATCCTGGATAGCATAGTCTTTGGGAAATGCATTCATATAGTTTCGTAAAGATTCCGCTTCTAGCCACACTGTATTACTGAGTGTGCTCAAAACTCTGAAGAGCGTGAAGAGTTGATGAATTTCTGATTACCAATGGAAAAATGGCTTATTAATGGCTAATTCTGCAAGTGTGGTGTCTCTCCTCCAATGGTCAGCTGGAGTGGAGAAGTGAGCTGACTGGCCCCAACAATGCTGCTAGAGATCCCTCCATACCAGAGTGCTACTACTTCGTGTATGTATCCTCTCACGGGTATCCAAAAGCTCTGGCGAGGCCAAAGCCAGCCAGTTTAATTGTTCCTTTGTTATCAATAGGTTTTGAGGTTTTAAGTCTCTGTAAGCGTCTTCTAGAGTGACAGAACACAATCCCTTGCCCGATTTGGTATAAATTACAAGTAAAGAACCCATGAACTGACCAGAAGGGCTAGCATCCAAGTATTTCTTGAGATCCCAAGTATTCAAAGACGAGATATAACCTGGAATCCTCATGAGTGCATCTTGAAGACTGACTGTATTTGAATGACAAAGTTGTTCTAACAGAGAAATTTCCAGAATTACTGTCCTAGGAAACATGCCCTCTTTATTTTCCCATCTGATTTTCTTGATGACTTCCACTTGAACTGTAGTTTTGTGTCTTCCCTGATATAACTCCATAGGTCCTTTCTCCGGTTCTTCCCTGTTTTGTATATAATATTCCGTAGTTATTCAACAGGTGTGGTAGATCCCAGTTTATCATTCTGTGGTGGGTGGCAGTGGCAGGGCTGGGGAGTTTGGGAGAGTGGTGAAGACAGAAGTGGCTGCTACCTCGTCTGTGTCGCTCTTTCCTAAACTTCCCAAAACCCAGAGTCCTTTGAGATAATTGTATTTTTCTTTTTTTTGTTGTGTTAATATGGTGAATTACACTGACAGATATCTGAATGTCATTGCATTTCTGAGATAAGCCCCACTTAGTCATCACATATAAATTGCTTTTGAAAATCCTTGATGAATACTTGTCTCTCTTCTATTGTTTCAGGCACATCTGCATTCCACGAATGTGAGTGAGGCCAAGAGATGCTGCTCCCCATCGGCTGCTGCATGGGATCACAGCGGCCCTGTAACAGAACCCCCCCGCATTGGTTCTATTACTCTGGGTTCTCTTTGCCTGCTGCTGATAAGAACTGTGGCTCTTAATGCTAGAGTTTGGCAAAAAAGGAAAGGAACTATTTATTCAAAAGTTATTCAAGTTCAGAATAATGGCAGAATGTTGCCGTTAAGTCCCAAAGTCCCTTTAAAACACCCACAAGCAGACACACTCAGTCCTGCCTCCTCTTGCCAAACCAGGCCAGTCAGGGGTACTGTATCTCAGGAAAAGAAAATAGAAGTCCGTAGCTCAGCTAGGCTCCCGTTCTTAATCCAAAACTGCATGACACTTCCACATGGTAGGCCAGTGGGAGTCCTTCTGCATTCTTTCAAACCACATGGCCAAGACCCTCCACTGCTGCTGCATGGCCAAGGGGCTTCTCCTTCCCCAGCCACATGGTCAAGAACAGCGAGAAAGAGAGAGAGGGCCTTTCGTGGCCCTTCTACTCTCCTTCCCACCTGGTCCAGAGCTCTAGCATGGCTAAGAGAGAGTGTGGCTAAGAGAGAGAGAGAGAGAGCTCCCTTTCGGCTCCCAAACCCTGTGGTTAAGCCTCCAGTATGGCTGCCACACCTAGGTTTAAATCCTGGCACTGATCTTCCTCTGTAACCCCATTTCCGACTCCTCCCACACTAGGCTACACCTGCCAGTAGTCTGGTGTCTTCTGCCTTTCTTGGCTGCCATTGTTAGTCTGGGCAAGCGTGGCTCCTTAAAGTCTGAGCCGCCTCCACTCCAAGCTGCTCTCACAGGCCCAGCAAGCCCCTCCGCTATGTCGCATCGTGGGTTAGAGTCACACCCATCTCCCTGGCTCTGAACAGGCATGGCTTTTAAAATGACTAAAACACTGGCCAAGTTCTCTAGATATGCAGAGTAGCTCTCAGTGGCTCTGCTCCCCTTCCCTCATCCCCTAAGCAGTAGCTGTGGAGGCTTCAGGATTTGGGGGATCTCTAGCTCAGGACCCTGTTACAGCCCCTTGTGCCTGAAACTTGCACAGGTAGGTTTTCGTAACCTTCTAAGGTCCTTGGGAGAAGTACCCAGACTGAGACATGTGGGAATCTTGATAAATTGTTGATAATTTCCTGCTACCCTGAATCAATATATTTGTTCAAATCAAATATTTGTTCAGTTTTAATTTGGAGGAGGAGCTGAAAACTGGGATCACGAGTGGGAGAATGGAGAAGGAAGACTGCTGGTAGAAACCTCAGAGTAGGGAGAATGTTTAGATACTGCCTTCCCTAAAATGACAAATATTCATTGTTGAAGTGTGGCCCTTCTGGGTCTTAGCCACATCTCCAGGATCATTTTACAGTATTTCTTAAACTATACACTCTACTTTTGCAGAGAAGTTTGGAAAGTACATTTTTCCTGTGTCTCCTAATGTTTCCAAAGCTACATTAGCTCCCCAGTGATGGTTGGGTGCCCCTTTCCTGATGTATCGGTGCATCAGGCAACTGCGTGGGTGACCCACCCCTTCACTGGACTCTGATCTGACTATTTCTTCTTTGTGCTTTGAACTCAGTAGGAGTTTGATCAGTATCTTTTGAAAGCTCAGTGTCCCCTTATTTGGGAATTCAAGAAATTGGGTATGAGATATTATGAAAATTTAATTTTACTCCAGAGCTTTAAGACCAGGGGAAACCTCTCTTTTCTTGCCTTGGAGGCTAGGATCAGCATGCATACGTTATAAGCAGAGAGGCTGAGGCATGGGATTCTGAAAAGGAAACTTGCAGTGGATGAAATAACAGGAAAGAGTCCAAGTGGCTCCACCGAGTCCCAAACAGCTGCCAACTGCTCAAGGTTAGTATGCAGAGAAAGGGCTAGGACCTCTTGGCTTTCTCCTGTACCCAGTCAGCTGTGGATCTGGGAGTCTTTGAAAATAGCTGGTGAGCAGATTAGAGCAATGCAGACTCTCCTTCTCTCTGCAACCCAATTTTTCACTCTCTTCCCCCCATCCCTCTTTCATGTAGACTAGGACAATCAGATGACAAAAGAGTTCTACTTTAACACAAGCACACCCAGGTATTTATAGTAAGGAACTGGTCTGACTGAGCCAGCTGCTAAAAGTAGAAGGTCTGACTTAATCCATTCAGGAAGATTGTGGCCCAATGCATTTAGGGATAAAACAAATCAATTCAGATCTAATATTTAGAAAACATATCCCAGATTGGGATGGCAGACCTCTCCTGAGAAATGCTATAGATTTTTCCAAAGTAGCAGCAAAGTGGGGATGGGCTTTGCAGGCAAAAGACTTAAAATTAGACTGAACATCAGATCTTCTAAAGTCTGTTCTAATTTTCCTCCAGGAAAATTAGTCTAAGTCCTGTAAGCTTTGCAGTACAGGAATGTCAGTAAAGCTTGCAGAGCCCATAAGGAAGGTTCAGGGCTCTAACTTATGTTTGAGGAATACTGACTCTCTGTCAATTTTATGGTTGATGCTCATTCAATTTTTCCATGTGCATAAGTTCTTTGAGTGAATGAACCAATGCGCAACATTTGTGGAGCACTTTCAATGGGTATTGTGTACTTGAATGGCTAGGCCCTTCCTGAGCTGTTTTATTTAGGCCTCCCCTGCAACCCTGGCACATGCTCTCCATTTTGCTGATTTACAAACTGAGATTCAGCTAACATTTTCCAAACCCATGCTGCTTATGTATGGAAGGCTAAAATTTGAACTCATATCTAGCATGGGGGTGAACACCAGTAGTTCTGCAATCCTCCTGGCACTTTATTCTGGACTATGCAATGCTAGGCCCTCAAAGAGTGTTTTCTTTAAGAAGAAGTCTTTCTTGACTACTCCTCTTTTACTGTTGTTTCCTCCTTTGAGTCCAACAGCATAATTGTACCATTCAACTTCATGTCTACTCTATGTTGTCTTACTATCATCCATTGTATCAGTTAGGAATGTGTTAAGCTGCAAGGAGAAAACCTCAACCCACGTGGTGGTTTAAAAAACATGGCTGCAAGTTCTTTATATTCCTCCCACTGAGAGTTGGGGTCTGTGTCACCTCTCCTTGAATCTGGTGACTGCTTCAACCAACCGAGTAATGCAGAAATGACACTGCATGACTCCAGTCTGAGGCAAGGTCACAAAGAGCCACACAGCCTTTGCTCGGGTCTCTCAGAACGCTTGCTCTTGGAAGGCAGCCATGGTGCTGTGAAAAGCCTGCACCGCACTGAGGGGTCGCCTGTGTAGGAACTCTGGTCAACAGTCCCATCTGAGTCCAGTCTTTGGTATTCCCAGTTCAGATACGAGACACATGAGTGAAGAAACCAGCCTGGAAGTGGGCACTTCAGGTCCGGCTGTTCTAGTTCCTCAGTGTTTGAGTCACTTCTGCCTGTTTGGGTCTCCTGAGTGAAGGCCTCAGGCATTGTGGAGTAGAGACAGCCCACTCCAGTGGAACCCTGTCTAGTTCCTGACCCGCAGACTCCATGAGCTTAATTAAATGACATGTCATGTCACCAAGTTTTGAAGTAGCTTGTTATGTCATAAAAGTAACTGGAATATGATACTAGCAGTGATTTATAGCAGTAGAAGTGTGTGTGTGTGAGTATGTGTATGTATATGTATATTTAATACAGTGAGTGATTTGGAGGTAGGCTCTTGTTGGCATTAGGTCACTTCTCAACAAGTCCATCAGGGGTCCAGGATCTTTCCTTATGTCCATGTCGCCATCCTTAGTATGCTGGCTTTTGTCCTCATGCTTGTTGCTTCATAGTTTTAGCTGTAAGCCATAAGTGCTGCAGCTCTAGACATTGAATCAGCGTTCAAGTTAGGAAGAAGAAAGGAATAGACAGGCAGGGCCATCTATATGGTTTTATTAAGAAAGCAAAAGCTGGCCCGGCTGGTGTAGCTCAGTGGATTGAGTGCGGGCTGGGAACCAGAGGGTCCTGGTTCGATTCCCAGTCGGGGCACATGCCTGGGTTGCAGGCCAGGTCCCCAGTGGGGGCCATGTGAGAGGCAACCATGCATTGCTCTTTCTCTCTCCCTTCTCTCTGAAAATAAATAAATAAAATCTTAAAAAAAAAAAAAAAAAGAGAAAGCAAAAGCTTTCCCCGAAGTCCCCAGGTCTTCACTGTGTCAAAACTAGAATTTTGTCACATGCCACCTCCAATGAGAATGAGTATTTACCTGGCATATTGCTGTCCTGAATGCAACCTGGATTCACTTAGCAAGGACACCAGAGAACATGAACACCATGTGGGAAAGATCATTGTCTACCACATACCTCAATTATTTTACATGATTTTATTTTTCTGGTCGGCTCAATGAGATGGTGAGTCTTTGAAAACAGAGCTAAGGCTTGTAGCAGCCAACGCAGCCTTGAGAAGGTCACTTCTGCGTAACATGGTCACTTAATGATGACACAGGACAGTAAGGAGGAAGTTTTCCAGAGCAGAGGTCTTCACAATTTTTACTTTGCATATCCCTTGAAAGAATTTTGAGTCACAGTGTACCTACCCCCTTGCACATTTTTAACTTGATATCTGCAGTTTTCCTTATTACTTTAAAAAGTTGCAAAGAATATAATTTTTGGCATATTGACATCAAAAGATAAACCTTTACATTGCTTTTTTAAAAATTCCCAGTGAAATCTAAATATGGTAGTGATTTGATACTATGACCTTCTGTTTAAAACTATAGAAAATAAGCTTTTCTTTAATAGTCAAAATTTTTACATCATTCCTTTTCTCCTTGAACTTATGTTTTTATTCCACATTCACCACAGATTTTTATTCTAATGTATTATATTTTTATGCTCGAAAGTTTTTTATTGATTTCTGTATCATATTTTTCTGCAGCAAAAACATATGTATAAATGAAAATAGCATTTTAAAACAGTCACGTGACTAAAAGAGTTTAAGTATGAGACATTTCTTCTGGATTGAATTATCATTAAAATTACTATACAGTTAAACAATATAAATATATATTATATATAATTATTAAATACAGAAGTGAAAGTCATTGACAATGTATCAGCTATGAGATGGATGGGATTTTAAAAAATTATTTCATGTATCTGTGGGTGAATATCACTTATTACTAGAATGAGTCTAAGTTTGGCATCAATTGCAAGCCTGTTTTTTTTGTTCATTAAGACATAAGTGCTGATGGATGTTAACTAGACTTATTGCGATGACCATTTCACAATATATAGAAATACTGAATTATTTACATTGAAATGAAACTAATATAATGTCAAATCTCAATTATACCTCAACTTAAAAAAGACATTAAGTGCTGGAAACATTGTTCACGTAAGTAAATGGAAGTGTAAGGAATATTGTTACATTTGAATTATTTGAGTCATATATTAAATATGTTTAATATATTACTTCTAAGTCATATATTAAAAAATCACACAGTGATCTATCATAAAAAATTATTTTTAATGCTCCATCAGCTGACAGCTCAATTAGGTGCTCTTGAATTATTGGAAACCATCTGACTTGGAGAAGAACTTGTAACCAGTCCCTTGAATTGCTCACTTGCAGGTGGATTTTTACCCACTCATTAGAGACATACACAACCTCCACATTTCTATTGAATCCCCTGCTTGGGGCCCCGGGAGTGTGCACTCCAGGGCAATCATATTAAGATTTGGGACGAGCGAAAACTGTGTCTTTCTTTGGGTTTAGTGGGAGGAGGAGATAAAGAAGATTGGAGGCAGGGAGGAACTTGCCTGTGCCTCACCTGTAGGCAGGTCAATTTTGGGAGTGTGTGAAGGAAAACTGAGGATTTGCCCTCAAACCAAGTTTGCTTGAACACCCCCAGAGCATGTGTACCCCAATTTGAAGACTGTTGTTCTAACGGCTGTTAGAACTCAAGAGATGTTAATACTTTTGGAGAGGACGGATTTGCTTGAGTTTTCCTTCCCGCATGTTGGCTCTGGGCTAATGGCCTTATAGGGACCAACCTTGAGAGGGAGGAAACATTACCCGTATTTCGCAAGTGAGGGGTCATAGGTTAAGGGAAGTGGCAGGCCTCAAGTACCCCAGTGGGGGCTCAAACCCAGGGCTAAGGCCTTACAGAGCCCGAGCTCTGTAGCTTCAGTAGTGGCCTTGGGCACAGCAAACACAGCTCTCCCTGAGTGGTTGCCCATGCTGCTGCTGCTTGTATCCTTGTTTTCTTCTTGGGAAGTTCCTCTAAAGCATGGCTCTCAAACGCAGACGTGTGGGCCCCACATCCAGGATTTTTGAGTCAATAGATCTGGGTGAGGCTGAAAATGGGCATTCCCCAGGCCTGGGAACCCACTTTGAGCACTACTTCTCTTACGCATGCCCAGCGTGGTGGGAGACAGCCCTGTTTCTAATGCATTTAGGGACTGTATGTATTTTTCCCTCTAAGTTCCTTTTAGGACTGAAGTTTCGACCTGCCTGAAAGTGAGCCTGTGTCAATTGCACATTGCATGTATATTTCAATATCTGAAACAACTTCGGAAAAACTTGTGCTGCAGAAATTTTTGCTGGAGATTTTTTGAGTGACATTGTCCATGGGCATGCCTGTGTAAGGGGACACTGTGTTGACACATTTTTATTTATTCCTGTACACTTTGCACATGAATTTCCCTGTGTCTTTGCCAAGTCGTTCCCTCTGTTTGGGTGGAACATTCTGTCTTCCATTCTTCACCCATTGGTTCAATATTCAGGACTCATCTCAAGATAATGTCTTTTTTTTACAAAGTTTCCTGGCTGAATAAAGTTCCTCTTCCCTGAACTCCTCTACCCCTGCACAGCATTCTAGAGGCATGATCTTGCACAATCTACACAGTATCTCTCCCACTAGATGATAAACTTGACATTACGAAGTGCTCAATCAATAATAATAATAATAATCAGCTAACATTTCATAGCACTTACTATATACGAGACATTGGTTGAACACCTTACATATAGTACTTCTTTAAATCCTTACAATAGTCGTATGAGGTAGACACTGTTGTCCTCCTGATTTTATATTTGATGAAACAGGTACAGAAAGGTAACTTAGCCAAGGGCATATAGCTATTCAGGGCCAGATCCTTGTTGAAGTCCCTGTGACCCAGGACTGACCCTTAGGCTGTTGGCCCATGAAGCTCATTGCCATTGAGGCACACGACTCACATCAAGAGATGTCAGTCCATTCATTGGTGTGGTGAGAAATGCCGAGGGGGGCGGACACTCTGGGCAGCCCATTCCCTCTTGTGGCAGGTTTCTCAGAAAGCCAAAGGATGAGCCGCCATCGGACTAGTCAGCCCAATGAATTTAGACCAGGGAATTAGTGGCATGGGTCCAGTCTGTAGCAGCCTCGGACGAAGACAATCCATTGCCATAACAAGGGTGTGTCTGGAGTAATGGCGCAAGTCCCTGGGCACTGGTGCTTCATGGACGGGAGCGGGGCCTCGGCAGCTACACCTCATGGCTCTGACGCCAGCTCTGCCCCTTGCTAACCGTGATCTGGGACAAGCTCCTCATCTGAACGGGCTGTTGGTAATAACGAAACCTGTCTCATAGGCTTGTTTTGATGGCAAGTTCTTTAGCATATGTAAGGAAATTAGAAGTGTGCCAAGTATATAACGAGAACTGTAGAAATAGTTGCTATCATGACTATTAGCATTGTATTCTCAGGGGCCTGGCGCATGGTAGATGCTCAGTGCCTATTTCTGAATGATTGAATAAATGAATGACTGGTTAATTTGCTTAGAACTGTGTTAGACTCTGCTGATGTTTACTTGACAGCAGTGACTTTCAAAATTTTTTTGACTGTGACCCATAGTAAAGAAACACATTTTAAATTGAGACTAATACACATCCACACACATGTCTTCCTGGGGCGCATGGATACAACTCTTCATGAAACTCCAGTTTTCGCAGGGCCGCACGGGCCAGAGCTGTGGCCTAAAAGTAACTGTGCCATGGGCCTTGTGTCCCTTTGGCAGAGTTTAATCTTGGCTGAGGAAATGCTGTCTCTTCTCAGGTCTCTTGTTCTTCGTTTAACACTTTGCCTAAGGTTAGCTAGCACCTGCTGTGGGGTGGTCTTGATCTCTCCCTGAACTAAACCTACCCAGATAGAAATCGCCAGCACTCCTTTTCCTGACACGGGCTGTTGGCTCTTGGGCACAATTCTACACCGGGGAAGGCTTTGACTGGCAGTGAGCCCTGATTCCTGAGTTTCTGGTGACTGGCCAGGGTGAGCAGGAAAAGGAGTTTTTTGTTGGAGAAAAGCGGTGCGCCGGGCTGGACTGCAGTGTGGTTGAAGGAGAGGGTGGGCAGAGTGTGTCCTGATGTGCATTTAGAAGTGTATGAAAAAGAAAAAAAAGAAGCATATGGACCCTAGACAGAGGTGCCCTTTTGAAACACACTGGCCCGAGTTCCATTTGCTCCCTTTCTCTGGTCACTCTGTTTTCCCAGGTGAACAGTAAGGACAGAATCGTCGGGAAACTTTCTTAGCCACCAGCTTGGTTCTCGTCAAGGCTTGCGTATAAACATGTATGATACTACGTCAGGTCAAAGAAGAGAAAGGGAAAAGGCCAGAGGAGCTCTTAGTGTGAAAATGGTAACATTGATAACCCCTGCTACTATTTATCACGCATCTCTGAACTTTGACACCTACGGGCTCTGCCCCCGACTCTGGACGGCAGCTGTGTCTCTGCTCTGTAGCTTGTGTCCACGTGACCTCTCCTTTTTGTTTAAACATTTTAAAGCCTATTTCATTCTTTCTTCTAAATGTTAATGCTACTAGCCTTCTCAAACCATGGCCATTCAGGGCTCTTGTTTTTTCTGACTTAGGAAGGTGAATGCCTCTATCTGTCTCCCCTGTTCCTTTTTGTTCCTCTGTTCTCCATCACTCTTCAAAAATGATAGTATTAGGAAAAGCTCCGCAACGACTCAGTAATGCAGACTCTGACAATTTTCTGATTTTGTATGTGTTCACATTTTCCAAGTATTCCCTAGCCTCTTTGTTGTCGATAGATGTTTTTGCAAAGTCTTCATTACTTCCTAATTGTTTCACTGTTTCTTGGCCCCCTCCCTCTTTCCTATCCTGTACTTTCTCTAGTTGAGCAGTGGTCATGGATTTTTGGATTTCACAGAGCAAAAGTAAAAATAAAAAAGGAAAGGCAGGGTAACTTACAAATGGTTGCCATCTTTTTATTTTTCTAGATAATGACAACTACTATTCACTTTTACCCTCGCATCATAAAAGAAGCTGCCCAGCGGACATGTGTCTCAGAGAAGCTTGGCTTTCTCTCTGATTCCAGTTCAGTGCCATCTCTTGGGCACCTACTGTGGGCTCGGCACTGTGGTGGGCACAAAAGAAGGACCGGATGTTTGCCTGTACTCTCGGGGGTCTCACAGAGGAGACAAGACAAGCAGCTGTGTAGGGGTGTAACTTTTAGGTCCGCCTTCCCCACAAAGGTATATAAGGTGAAGATCACATCCTTATGTCTCTGTGTCCCCCTGCACCAGCACGGTGTTTAAACCGTCATGCACACTCTATTAGTATTTGCTCACTCAAAAGGGATTATGGGACGGTACAAAATCAGATAGACGTAGACGCTCAGTTGAGGCAGCCATGAACCACTGCTGTACGGCACCAAACCCCGAGTGGTAGGTTAGAGCAGGAGAGGGTGGCTCGCTGCTGACTCAAAGTGGCAGGTGGTGAGATTTTTGACGAGTCCTCTGGAATGAGTAGACACCACATGACCCGGCAATAAATAGTGGGGTCTCGCTGGAAAGCAGTTTCAGGCTCAGGTAATATTCAAGAGAGGTTATGTCTTTGCTTTGTAGGCTAATCACTGTTTGGAGCATGGGATGGTGATGAACATAGCAACAACTATTTAGGGCAATGGCTCAAAACTGGAGTCAGTTTTGCCCCGTAGGGGACATCTGGCAATGTCTGGAGACATTTTTGGTTCTTATATCTGGGGGAGAGGTGAGGCTGGTGTATAATTCTGGCATATGGTAGAGGGCAAGGATGCTGCTAAACATCTTACAATGCACAGGGCAGTCCTCTTGCCCCACCAAACAATAAAATGTCAACACGCTGTAGGTTAGGAACTGATGGAGGGGGGTTGATGAGAAAAAGAAACTAAATATGGTGCTCTCAGTGGTGTTTCGTGATCATGAGTCATGCCTGAAAGGCAAAGCGGCTGCTACGGGGTATCGTTTATTTCTCTCCTTCTCTCCTGGGAACTCCCCATTCCCAACCACCTTCCCATCATGCTTTTCTTTCCTGATCTGTGTTGCCAGGTATCTTTCTCCTCTACTATTGGCTCCTCTTTGGCTTAATGCCTCCAGAACTTCTACTGGCCTCCTGCAAGTCAAGACCTACCTGGGGGGCTACCTAGGGAACTCTGGAAGGCTGTTGGGACACAGAATAGAATTTGGAGATGAATGCAGTGACCTTGGCCCGAGATACATCTTTACTTTCATGTCATCTAGGCTCAAAGTCCCCTGTTAAGCCCCATGATTTATGTTATTTTTTCAGAGGGACATTTTGGGCTTTGTCACATTTCTAACCTTTTGAGTCCAAGCCACACTCTGCCCCCTCGCCCAACCCGGCTGCATGGCAGCTGCATTTGTTTACTGGAAGGGTAACAACAGAACACCGAGGAGAGTTTTCCAAAGCATAGTCCCGGTAACATTAATTCTCAATATTTTAATAAGTATTCTCTGGAAAAAAAAAAGAGTTCAGAAAAAGATATTTCAGTGATCACTTCTGTCTGGGATACTACTGGGTTAAATGAATACTTTATTGCCAGACTTCTTAGAACCTTCATTGGTCGTATGGGTATTTTGACTTTCCAAGAGGAAGAAGTGGTATTCTGTATTCTTAAACTTAATTGACCACGGGACACTGTTTGTAGAATGCGTGTCAGTGACTTAGTCCGTGAGAGATCATTGCAGTGGAGGAGTGCGGACTGTGGGGCTCTGTCTCCCTGAATGCCTGTCTCTGCCTCCACCCCTGCGTAACTCGCTTCTTTGGACAAGGTACTTCACTTTTTGAAGCCTCAGCTTCCTCATCCGGACAATATAGCTATAGGCAAATGATATCCCTCACAAAGTATTCGGTGTTGCCTCCTAATGTCACATTTTCGTTGTTTGTCACACGGTTCTGTAATTTGTTGTTGACAAGAATGCCTTTCCTATTGGACCAAAATCACTGAAGGCTTGGATGGGTCTTAGGGTCTTTGTGTTCTCAGTTCTTTCCCCAATTCCTGGCACATTGTGGCCCTCAATAAATGCTAACTGAATGAGTCAATGGGTAATTTATATGTATATTTTATATATATACATAATCTTATTTTTTTATATATATAAATATATATGTGAATGGCACTTGTACAGTCTCAAGGAATGCTAGTTGTCACCTGGCTCCTCCCCTTAACCCTACTCAGTAGGTAAAAGCTTTTTGGAACAGTTAGGAAGAAGGTGTAGTAGAGCAATAGAGTAATGGCAACTTCGACCTTGATATTTCTTTTGGCGAAAGGCTGCATGAGGATCCCTTACAACTAGCCAGTGCATATCTGAGGCTTGCTTAAGGCAGGCGTGCTTACCTATGTGGAGCCCTGTGCCTCAGAATGACGTTGGTTAGTCCTCATCTGGAGCATTCTGTTCGGTTTGAGGCATGAGCTGTTGGGCGGGAAGGGGCATTGTTTCCTTTGACATCCCTAGCCATGACTGCTTCTGGAGAGAGTAAAGGAGTCATTCTCAAGCTGGTGAGTCTCTTCCTGGGAGGGCACTGGGGAATCTGGGTGCCCCAAATACCATGTATGGTGAAAGAGATGGTGATGTGTGCACTAGAGAGCAAACCAGGGACACATGGTAGCCTTCTTCTTAAGAGCAGCATTCTGTAAAGAAAAGAGCTTTAAACTTGGGTTTCAGTGTCTGTGTGACTGGATGAATTTCCTGCCCTGTGGGTCTTTGTTTCCTTGTCTTGAAAACGAAGGTTTGGGGCTGGGAGATATTTGCAGGTCTCTCTTGGTTTGATAGAGCATAACTCAAACACTTGAGGGCTGTGTTGAAGAGGAGAGTCTGGACTGTGGAATTTTTGGAGATTTCAGAGGGCAGAACTTGGACCAGTGGAGTGGGAAGAGAAGAGGCCGGTTGGGTGCTCAAGGAGAGTCGTTTTGGAGGGAGGGAGAGCTTTCCTTATGGAGTGGGAAGTTATGCTCCATTTTCTTGGGAGGAGTCTTCAGTTTTAAATTAAAAAATATTTATTTCAACTTGCCTCACAAGTCTCTTACAGAACCCTGGTGCTGTGAGTGAGCCCATTCTTGGGTGGTTTTTTTTTTTTTGTTGTTGTTGTTTGTTTGTTTTGTTTTTGGTCAATGACAGACAGTTAATGAAGGCCTGGGACTTAGAAAGGTTACCAGAATGCCGAATTTGCTAATCACTCTTCTCTGCGTCTCCCAAACAGTGCTTTTTGAGAGATGAAACAAATCCATCGTAAATGAGGGTTGCGACTGAGGAACCTGGGAGGCTGAGGCAGAGGGCGGGGCTGGCAGACAGATGCAGGACTCAAGTGGCCTAAAGGGAAACAGCATGGTGAAGAGGGAATAATGAGTTCGGTCTCGAGGACTAATTGAACTTTTTCAGTCTATGCTATCCATCAGCTTTTCTTCTGGATTACTGCTGGCACCTCTGCTAATGGGGGTTGAGATGAAATGTTCAGCCTGGGACAGTGGCTGGGAGGAAGGCTGTTCCGAGTCCCTGGCCTTTTGCTCCCAACTTGCTGTCAACATCCTGTAAATCAGGCTTTTGTGGGTCTTGGTTTTTCCTCTGCTCACAGCCAGAGTTGAATGTTCATTTGCATCCAAGTCTGCTAGGAAGTGGTTGTGTGAGCTTTGATCTCACCTGTAAAATGATGTGTTGGTTTGAACCAAAGAGTGGAAGTACAGAGGCTAGTGATGCTTGACCTCTTTTCATACTCTTGGCAGATATTGCTGATTGATATGTGGCCTCAGAATCCTTCTCAACATATTAACTACGTCAGTTAGGGTGGGCAAGCAAGGAAATGATTTGCCATCCCTAGACTTTAATGGGCTTTTTTGATGATACAACTGTAAGCTTTTAAGGTTCAGGTTGGCACAATTTCTCCACTATTCAATCAGTAAATACTTCTCCATACTTCCATGTGTCAGACTCTGCACTACATGTTGGGTACATGTTGGCGAATAGAAGAGTTACAGTCCCTGCCTTTGTGGAGCTCACAGATCTCAAGTTCTTTGATCAATGTCCTGTGTTGTGTTCCAGTATCTCAGTACAGTTAGGGCCATCGAAGTCATCTGACTGTGGGAGGGGTAGGATTTGATTAAGCACCTTGGGCAAGTTTCAACCGTGATATCTCATTTAATCCTTATAGCCACCTTATAAATTAGGAAGTAGTAGTTACAATTTACAAATGAGAAAAGCAAGGCACACAGAAGGAGTTGCCCAGGGGCCCAGAGGGATAAGTGGTAACGAGGAGATTAGACCTTCGGTGCGTCTCATGCCAAAGGCAATGATTTTTACACTATATCTCATTCATGGTTCGAAGTGATCTGTTCATTAATATAAAAAGAGAGTGATTTCCGTAAAGGAGGAGGGCAGATTAGAGTTCATGCTGGGGAGAAGGGGAGAGGCTGGGAAGTTGTGGATGCTGACCTGCAGCTGCAGGAGGCTTTGGCTGGGGATGCTGTGTGGGGTGATGCAGCCAGTCAGCCCAATGGAGTAGGCTCTGGCTAGACTGCGCTGTAAATGAGGCCAGCCCAGAAAATGTGCCTCTTCCTGCCCCCTGGATCATTTATCATATCCTATCAGCCTGATTTCCTCCTAGGCCTGCCGTTGGCTTGCAGTGTAGCCAGTTCTTTCCTGGTTTCCAAGCTGCTCAAAGCTCTAAGATTTCTCCCCATGCCCTTGTGTTGCCTTGGGATAGGTTGCATCCTGGAGAGATGTGTTTTGGAAAGACACAGAAGGAGGCAAATATTGGGCACAGCGGAGCTGAACTTGCCCTCCTTGATGTGGCCTGGTCCCAGGCGCTGACCTCTGTCAGGGCCCCATCTCCCAGGCCAGGCTCACTCTCTTTGCACATTTAGTACAACGCTTTCCATGAGAACATTGCCGTCCAGCTGCTGACTGCCCAGAGTTTTGCTCAGAGACATGATATTTAGTGTTTGGGGGACCCTAGAATCCATAATATATATGCTCAAGCTGGGTGAAGAAAAGGACTTTCCTGGAAAAGAAATAGAAAAGAAAATCACTAAAGCATCATTGGATATTTGCAGAGACAAGGAAGGACTTTTTTTTTTCCTCATAGAGAAGCTCTTATTTTCTTCGTTTCCTAAATAACAGCTTAGTACAGTGGGAATCTCTTCTCCCTCATGAGTGAACCAACCATTTCAAATGGTCGTAATTGTTTTTGCCTCGGTTTCCCAGAGAGCAAAGCCTGAAGTGCGGACTTGGGTGGGTACAGACAGTGTATTTGGGAGGATGGTGGGTGCTGGGTGCACCACTGAGAACCTCCCCCAGGAACGAAAGGCTGAGTCTTTATGTGCTGGGAGTGCTGGGACCCAGAGCCCTCCCAGGTCAGCCGTCATGGGAGGGCCTCAGTTGCAAAGAGCTGCCCACTTCAAGGACACACCCAGTTCCTGTTCATCCATTGACTGGTGGAAGTCAGGATACAAAACTCTGCCCTCTGTCTCCAAGGCCAGATAACCCAGAAGTGTCATCTCAGTTGCAGAACTCCTCCAAGGTCAATGGAGGGTCGTCTGCTGCTTCCGTGCCTTCCCCTCCACAGGTGTTTATTCCTAGAATTCCCTGTAATAAACCTAACCTGTGAGCAGAGGTGCCAGACGGTCTGGGAAAGCAAATGCTAGCATGAGATCTTGGAGCTGGACCACCATTGCCTGGCTGGCAGCGAGGACCAAGTTACTGGAAGCAGGTGCGTTGGTGCAAGCTTTAATCCGCGGTGATGTGGGCTGTATATCAGTGGAAAAGAATGGATGAGCTGTGCAGTGTATCTACCTTTGAAAAACGCAGGGTGAGTAGGTACTAGCCGTGAGGACTGTAGAATTGAGTAGCTGTTGCTAAGCTCAAGAATGTGTTGACAAAAGCTATTGAAGGGTTAAGAGTGCTTAATCCCAACTATATAGTTGAGTATGAAGGCCAGAGGACTTCGTTGGTAGCAGGTAAAGATATTTTCCTCTCCAGCAGGAGAGCAGGGAAAGCTGAGGCCTGGGCCAGGGATTTGATCATTAAAAGAGCTGAGTTCAAAGAGAGTGAAACTGTCAACCAAAGCAAGTGCTTAGGTTGAGTTTAAGCAAGGTCAGGGCCCTGGTCAGGAAAGAATGGGGCCCTGACACTTGAGATAGGGACTTCTGAGGGAGGTATTAAGGTGGCACCAGCCCGTTATCACACCACTTACTCTTTGGGCCCCATATTTCACGTGTACATCATAACTCACCTGCTGTTGATCCTCTTCTTACCAATGGTTAAAATTAATTGAGTGGGTTTTAAATACCAACTTTACAGTTTGCTCTGTAATGTTTATCATGGTAGCTTTGCTGTAAGAAATATCTGAATTGTGCTACAATGTTGCTGAAAAGCCCCTCACTGGGCTGGTAATACCTAGATATGTGCTCCTTGGTAGCAGGAGCTTTCACTCACGCATCCCAATCCCCAGACGTTCATCGAGCCTGTAACCCGTGCCAGACACTGGTCACAGTGCTGGGGACGCGTGAGCGAGGCAGGCACCGCCTTTGACCCTCCTCACACTCGCCTCCTAGAAAAGTTTTGTGATCTTCTGCACATCTATGTCATGGTGTTAACATGTGACTGGACATTCATTCATTCATTCATTCACTCACTCACTTGTTCAGTCATTCATCAGTATTTGACTGCCAACTGGATTTCAGCACTGGGCTTGGTTTATGGATACAAGAGTTAGTATCAATAACTCACAGGACAGTGTACAGGGGGAAGGCACAGATAAACAAAAAGCATGAGCATATCAACCTGTGCGAAGGGGTCCATGGTACCAGGGAGGGCTTCTAGATCTGAAAGGGAAGCAGGTGTTCACTGACACGTGACTGCTATCACACAGTGGGAACTGAAGTGCCCCAAGAGGGGAGGAAGCCACGATATTCTGGGAGCCCCAAGAAAGCCACTGAGCTGGGAACTGGGGAGAAGGGGCATCTAGAAAGTGCTCCTGTCACATCAAACACTTAGGACACCTAATCATAGCTTTTGTTTAAACAAAGGTTTTTTTTCGCAGTGTAACTCAATCATGGGCTTGCAGTGCATGGCTTCCTTTCCCGGGGAGGGTGAGACAGGGGCCAGCCACGCCCTCCCAGGGGCCCCCAGAGTGGCCCTGTCTGGGTGCCAGCCAGGAGCAGTGCTGGTGGTCCCGGGAGCTACCAGCTGGTAGAGTAACCCCACATAGAGGGAATGATTGGCATCCTCTGAATCCCTCCCCCTGTGCAGTGGGCGGCTGTTTGCACAAGTTAAACATTGGTTCAGCTGTGGGTGGGAAGGGGTCCAGGGCCAGGAGTGGGGGAGAGGGGGGAGGCGAAAACTGTGAGGGCAGGAGGCTTGGGAGAGGCCACTCAATGGTTAACTTCCCCCACGTGTATTTCTACCCCTCTCTGCTCACAGGCTGTATTTATAGATGGGATAATTGCAGGGGCTTTGAAAGCAGCCTGTTTTTGGCAATGGGGGCTGGCCGGTGGGGGTGGGGAGGCCTGGGTCCCACCTGCTCCAGGGAGCTTCCCCTCCCCCACTCTCCCTTTTTCCTTCTTAAGCCTCCTAACCAGACCCAGCAAGGGAGAGGGCCCCACCAAGCAGCGTCTTCACCTGGTATTCTAAGCACCTCACATTTAATCCCCCCAACAGCCTCAGCCAGTGGGTGCAGTAATTTCCCCAGCAATTCCGTGGGGCCTTTCCTGACCCCCTCAGCTAAAGGGGTCCCTGCAACCCAATGCCAGCCTCCCCC